>QLOI01003465.1:0-22797 GCA_003313605.1 Tuber umbilicatum | reverse complement strand
GGGGGGGGAGAGTTATTTAAATGGTGTGTGCATAATTTTATGTAGAGGGAGACTCGAGTAGTTTGGCTGGGGCGCCCCCACAGATATAGCCCAATTGTGACCCTGGCTAACGAGGGGATCGGCAGGTGGGCAAAATCATTTTCACCCCATCGTCACTTTGCCTTGACTTCTGACCGACCCAAGCAGACCTCTCTCACCATCCCATTTCCTTTCTCGGTTCCCATGGTTTCGCTCATCTCTGATCATAATTTTGATTTTTTGATTTTTTTCCCCCTTCCCACCAAATCTCGCTCTTCAGCTTGGGCCAAGCCGCACATTCACATTCCGAACAGAGGAGGAGAAGAGAAAAAAAAAAGACGTTATCGTTGGTCTGCGGTACGTCATGGCTGTCAATACCTATTCTGGTCAAGCCACCCACCCTAAAGTCCTGCGTGTGAAAAAGAAAAAAAGAGAGGGCTCTCAACCCTTCTTCTCTAAATTAACTTACGCTGGACCGCGCCAGCACACCCCCCCTCTGCAGAGCAGCGGTGAAACGAGTCGTCCGCTTGGGTGCTCCGCATGCATCGGGGCGGAGGAAGCGAGACCGGGAATTTATGCCCTAGCCCTGTTACTCTAAACGATATGTAGGGACTGGGAATAGAAATGGGGCTAGAAAGTCATAAGTGGTCACTCGGGACAGGTGGCATTATGTTGATTATAGGCTCGATGAGAGGGATAGAGGGGACCGTGGAGTGGAGAGGGTAAGAGGAGTCGATGATTTTCAGCATGGAGATTTGTGGTTGGTGAATAATGGAAGGCCGGAGCCAGCTGCCAGTACCCTTCGGCTGAGTTCCGTGTTTGGAATACCGGTATGCCCCAATGTTACCGTTACAACCTGACGCATCCCTCCTCGTCCCCGGCACCGGCGAGGGTCGTGGGATCATGAGATGTATCCACATGTCTAGGAAAATCCTTTCGTGGAGTAAGAATATGGCACTCGTACGATACAGTAACTTTGCAAAAAAACCGGTTTCAGCCTCCATGCAGCATTTATCGATAGCGGCATTGCGGGAGCTCGGATAAAGATAAATGCGCTGCCGGCATGGTAGGACGTTGTAGTTGCCCCTCTTAGTAAAGCGCTGCGAATATTCCTTTTCGTTCTATCCCAACTTTGGGCAAAAGTTGAGGTGTCCCCCCCTCATGTAGCCGAGAAGAGGAATTCCAACGGCTTGGCGCATTTTACTCTCTACTTGGCTTCTTGCCATGATTGAAGATTGAATAAGAGCTGCCTATCCGGTCTCGGAGCACAAGCACACGAGCCAATTGATGCCGGGCTTATTCTGCACTGTCATGATGGGGTATCAAGCTTTTTTTGTGTCTGGAGACATCCTTGGTAATTACGCGCAGACGAACCTTGTCAGATCCCCCGTATGGTGAGGGGAGGGTTTTGTCGCACTGTCCTCTAGCGGTCCATCGAGGGCTCCGTTGGTGGTTACAATCCGAGCACCGCAACAGCACCAGTGGTTGGGGAGACGGAGCTTATAGCAGGCGGCGGTGGGCGCTCCCTTTCGCCTCATCTTCGGCGGGTGCTGCGAGGATTCTGCGCGACTAAGGGGGCAGAGTTTGAAGAGTGGCATCCTCCCTATGTCAGGCTATGTGCTGGTAACTTTATCCTCCCCTTCTTCCCCAATGGATTCTCTGAGGCACCCGTATTCGGAGAACCCTGAGCGGCCGAATCAAGCTCCTGCGTACTTCAGAGATGCCTCGGTTCATTTTCCAACTGGGCTCGGCACATAGCTGTTTTATAACGAGGGCCATTGCCAGCCTTCCCCGTAAACTCCCCGCCTTTTAGGTCACGGTGCTCCTGTCTCCACGCCGGGAATAGCCGCTACGAGTGCAGACCTATGAAATGGGAAACGGGTACAGTACCAATTCTTAGCCCGGGACATAAATGGAGGGTGGGGTTCTCTCAATGGATAGCATTTCACCCCACCCCATTTTTCACCCCACCCCTGACCGGACGGTCGAGTTTTTCTGACACAAGGAGCTCATTATGGTCCCAACGTCACATGGATTCTCAAGAGCTGTTAGGAGCCGAAATTTATTGCGCCGGCTATGATACTCCGGTACTTTCCACCATTTGGGGGGTCACCTGGCCGACGCCCTCGACCGATAAACGAAAGCAACGATGTGGCGTAACTCACGCTGTTGTACTCGCACTGTACCCGTTGTGTTTGTTCAGCACCAGAATTATAATGAGAATCACGGAGCACCGAGCACTGTACGGCGCGCTAGACGTAGGGGAAAGTGTAAATAGCGATCTGGCAGGTGGAGCTCCGTAGAGTGGGGGGGGGGGCTTCAGAGAGGTGTCTGAATGGGCACCGAAGGGGGGACATAAATCAAACACTCAGATTCGGGAAGTTGCTTTCCGTTTGAGGGGATCATTTACCCCCCATCTCCTCGCCCGGCCGCGCGACAGCTTTCCGACAATATTTGCTGTCGGGCCGGTACAAAATCCAATGTGTAATCGCTTGAACTCGGCAGAGAGGAGACTTGTGCGCGAGTATTGACTGCGTAGAGATTATTATCCCACACTTATCCTACACGCGCAACCTATTTCCGAGGCTTCGGCCCCCGCCGGCACAAAGCGAGTTTTTCCCCGGACAATTCAACCTTAAAACCCGACACGATTATTAGTCTTGCACTTTCGGATCAGCTGGGAATGGTGGTTTGCATTTTACTCCAAGATCCTTAAAACCGTGGATTCGGGGGTGCATGAAATTTTATTTGCACACACTCGTATGTACCGGTAATTAATTTGCCTCAATTTGTACGAACAACAACACACAGCTTCAGGATGACGAAGAGTGGGACGGTGGGCAGGACCCTGGTCCATCGGCTCCCGAGGGATGCGGTCGAGATAAGCTACTGTCTAGCTTTTGGCCCCGATTATCCGATAGCGTGTGATTGCGTGCTCCGCGCCCGATTTTGGGGAGGTATGATTGCATCAAGGCTGGAGCCTTCAGGGTCCGTGTGTACCCGAGATTTACTGTAGGAGGCCCAAGGGCCTGCCTGTGTTGCACTGTATGGTTTCGGCGCCAGCGATCCACCGGATGTGTTTCAGCTCCAGAACGCATGAAAATGATACAAAGACCCATTCCTGTTACCGTATTTCACGGACTCCGCCATCGTATTAAGCTCCAAAGAAAAGCTTGGGGGAATGGCTAGGTGGCTGAAATACACAATACAATTTCTGCCAATTTATATCTGCTCTATTCAGAAGGTAGGGGGCAATTGTACAAGTAGTATAGATAATCGACGCCCGCGGTATATCTTTTGCATACAAGATCCCTTGTCATGGCAGGTGTTTGTACAGTACTCGTACTGGTCTATAGCGCTGCAAACGATTGATCGCTTCTTCATCCCGGTTCGGGCGGAAGAACCCGAAACGTTAAATCCTAGGAGGATTCAGGGTAATTTTTTTTTATATTTCTCTCTTGCGACTTTTAAATGAGACCCGTTGAATTCCGACCGATAGGGGGACTCCAGCTTTGGCACGATATGTTTAAGTTGTGGTTTGAGAAGGTGGAGAGTGATTCGTCACTCCGTTCACACCATGATTGAAGCTCATTCTCGCACGCAAGCCAACATAAATCCGCAATTTCTGTGGACCTGCGGCTTCAAAGACAAGGAACTAAACACCCGGTTCTCACGCTTCGTGGGTTGCTCACGGTGTGAACTCAACCCTTTCGCCTTCTCGCACCATATCGATAAACGGCCCGTATTGCTGCGATCCTTGCTGGGGACCTCGAGAGTGACGGCTAGAACCTCCATGCAGCCTCGGCGCGAGTGTTGTATTACTCGTACAGTGTGGGACTGGTCAAGAATGAGAAGGTCGTCTGTGATCTAATTGGAGGAGCTGGCAATAGATCGCTTATTCTGAAAACCTCGGATGTTGTTGGAGAGAATTGTTTAGCGAGTGGATCAGAATGGGAGAAAATACTCGTGCATCGCAGGTGTGTGGGTACCCTGTGGCTGTTCACAAACCTCGAATTATACGCCTCGGAGCTAGTTCCAATCGGCTGACGAAGGAGGGGGATATCCCAGACCACACTTCTTTCTTCCCTGGGTTTGATTGATTAGGCACACAAGTTGGCACTCATCAAAAGGCGATTAATATTTAGTACTACAAGCACTACCCGTCCAGCCAAGTCGCTTGGGACACTGGCAGACTGCCGGACCCCTAGGGATAACGTACGAGTACAATTCGATCTAGTAGGCTGTAATGGGAAGTTGTGCTCGGGAACCTCTGAGACAAAGTGAAACTTCATCTCGGGTGTGGTGCTTACGTATGAGATGAGGCTCCTGTAGTGCTAGTGCTCTAACGAACATCCAAATCTTAGCTTGAACAGCCTCATGCCTACTAATCCCCACAACCCAAAATAAATTGGACCCGACTGAGTTCAGTGCGGTACGAGTAGTCCACCTGCATTTTTCGGCAGAATTACAGGCGTCCGTTCGATTAGTCACGCGCTTATCCTAGCACCGGAGCGGCTGCTACCGGGACAGTAATCACTCCTGTCACGATTGTAGCTGCTTAGGCACTGGATTAATTTCCACGGCGCTTACAAGGGGAAGCATCTAGTTATGGTACGGTAACAGGGATGTCAACTCAATCCCAATGGTACTCCAGTACAAACATCGCCGATAAATCCTCCTTTACAATGCACCCATTCTGTTTGCCTCGGTGTGTGTCGGTGTACCTGCATTTTCTCCAAACGAACATCAACTATCCCAACGCTGTACAGTACCATGGCTAAATGCCTGGCCCTAGTACCACCTTTCCCGAACTACCGCGAGGGCTAACTGAGCAATTATTTGGTCTTGGTTGAATAGATCCTCAACAGCCGGGAGTATACTGCAGGGAATGTTTCCTAGAGACAAGATTAGTCGTGTCATCAATTCTCTCCGAAACTTAGGGAACTTCGTAAGCTAGGAAAATCAAGTAGGCACCTGGGCTGCAATGTAACGGATTCTCTACAAGTACCCTACAATCCGCACAGATATCTATTCTTCATCTGGTCGGCCAGTTCCGGTTTCAACAGCTCTTTCACGTTATTTTACTTTACGTTCGCTCTCTACCACTATTTCTACACACATCAATCCGATCATACACTAATAGCTAGTCTACAATGAAGCTCTCACTTCTCGCAACACTTGTCTCTTCCCCCTTCATGCTCGCAGCAGCGAAACTCATCGTTGACTTCAAAGGCGGTGACCAACCGAGCACTCTCGGTGATCTCGAGCTCGAAGGTCAGGAATTGGGTTGCAAGCTTTCAAGTGCCGGAAACGCTGCTTTTATCAGAACCGAGAAGGACCCCGTTACAGGAAAAGATGCTTTGCATTACCATCGCGACCCTCACTTCAGAAGAGCGGAGGTTAGGGCTATGGGCGGGGCCGATGTACGAACACACTTTCCCCGATAGAAGCTCAATTGTGCGCTAACATGGATACCTACCTTAGAACAAAGCTGTCGAGGATAAGACTTACTACATTGGGTACAATTTCCGTCTTGAAAAGGCTCATGACGGACTCGTCATCTTCCAATGGTGAGTCCTGCGCTTACCCCCCCTCCACGCCCCCCGGTCCACAAACCGTTCTAACCCCGCACAGGAAGAAATGGGACAAGGAGGTTGCCCCGAAGCAGAACATTCCCCTCTACGTTCACTTCAACTCCAAGCTCGAACTCGTGATTGAGTACACCATTCCGGGCACCGACGGCTCCAACCGTGAGATTGTCTGGACCGGTCCCCTCTCTGCCGGAGGAACCAGCCACTCCCTTGGCTTCGTCATCAACACGAATAACAGCGGCAAAGGGTGGCTGGAATTTTACGTCGATGGCAACCAGCAAAAGTTCAATGCTGCTCATGGAGGTGGCAATCGCCTTGAGAACGTCTTCCTCCTTACCGGTGATACTTCTCCCAAGTTCGGCATTTACCGCGCAGAGGCTGCGGGGAACAGCAATGATGGGACCAGGTACTGCCCATCCAATGGTGTGTATACTGGAGAGGTAGCACCTGCTGGTACAGATAGGATCTTTAATAGTTATGTCTATCGCGTGCAAATTTCGGATACGAGTTTGGAGGAGGTTAAGGAGGCTGCAGGACTTTAATTATGGGTCCGATGTCGGGGTAGCGGATTAGCGAGATTGGAGTGGTCGAGGTTGATAGTGTATTATGCTATTGGGTTGTTAGTTACTGCATTGGTGGAGGATTAATGTATGGATTGTATTTGGCTATGGTATTTATTTGTTCATGCATAATTGGTACTGGGCACCATCTTCGAGGAACTGCTCAACTTGGACCAGAATTGTATAGTTTATGGGCTTCGGTAGAGTGAATAATTTATAATTGTCCGGGCTAGGTTTAAAGGCTAGTCTTTGTGTCCCTATTTCTACCGTGGGCTTATTAGTGCACCGGAACGCCCCCCAGTAAAATATTGGGACGCGCTGGATTCTATCCCCGGTCACATCTCATTTCGGAACAACATCTCAAGAAAGCATTCCGCCCCAAGCAAATTCTGCAAGTAGGTATGATACGACGTAGCCCTCTAATATTTACATCGTCCATGACGCCTGGCCACTGTTCCATGAACCAGTGCGATGTTTTATTTTTCTCTTCCCCCGGGCCCGCGCAGCTAATGACCGATAAGCTTATCTTCCAATAGGCTCGATCCCAATCCTGCTCTCCACGGCCCGCTTAACCGCTCGTGAGTGGTGGGCACGGCACAAATATACCGGTGAAGTTTCCAAGAGGTGCTGGTGCAGCGTGCCCCCTCCGAGCAGGGTTCTGACAAAGAGCTTACGAAAAGGGAAAACAAACCATCCGCATAGCAGCGGATCCAGTTTCTGCATGTTTCTACTCAAGCGCTCACCTCGCTCCAACCTGAGGTCCCCGGCCTCCGGTGGATGACACTGGAAGGTGTTGGAAATGATCGTACTTGGCTTGGCGTGGGAAGTGCTAGTACTCGTTGGCTGCAGTGGTACACATATGCGCCGGAGAGACGTGCAGCCCCTTGAAAGTTTTTATCCGACTTGCTTCCCTCCCTTCTCGTTCTTTCTTTGTCCAGGCCTTTCTTCCCATCCTTTCCCCTGCCCCAAATACTCAAGTCTTTCCACCCCTTTTTACACAACTAATAGAACCAATCTTGGACACCTTCACTGCTCGGTACAAACTTTGTGTGTTTGCTTGAGCTGCTCCACTCTACTTCGTAAAACCCTCCTTGCCGATCATTTCCGCCGCTTCCCTTATTTTCAATGGAAAAGTATTCTCATCTGTCGAGTGATCAATTGTGATCCATATGACACAACTCACCAGAGTTTCTCTCAAAATATACGCTCAATCTCAGATTCAGTGCCTTGGAGAACCCCGGAAATACGGCGTTGAGTTTTCCATGGCATCTCGTGCAATACTCCAGGCTCTGGGGTTTTATTTATCGGCATAATTATGTCCTTTTGCTAGAGTTCAGGCTCATAAATGGCACGCTGATCTTTATCCTGGGAGCAAGTATGGAACTTACCCCATAGCATACAAAAGACCACCGACGGCAAGGCTCGCTATGCGCTTGCACTCGGTTTGTAATGTTAGGGCTGAGGAAAAGGAGCCAATACGCAGATTGCTCCAGAGGGTTGTGGAGTGTTAGGGAGTGTGGTGGATTGTTCCAGGGTTATCGCGGCTTATTGAGGGGGTCCTCTCTGGACACGTCTTTCCTCCTTTATTGCGCGAGCGCGTGGAGGGATGGGATCATGCGCGGAGGTAGAGAGACACGTATGGAGATACATGGAAGGATGAGGGTGATTTCATAGTGTTTTGTATATACCGATGCCTTTACCGTTATTTTACTCAGAAGGGAAGAAGGAGGGAATGCTATAACCGCGCCTTCCCTACCGGCGCCCCATTTATTCTTTGCTCTGATATATAATTCCCTGCTGCGACAACCGTGGGGCTATTAGAGGAGATGAACTAGTTACATGATTTGGTCTAGTACCATACCGGTAATATCCCGAGCGTTCCGCCAGGGCTGTATCCGTTTGTCAGTTTTTCAAACATGTATTCCAGCTCGGAAAGGGGTTATGGAGTTCGCGCGGGAAATACCCACAATAACCGCTTCCGGATATTAGAATTAGCAAAAGGTGTGACGGAAATCAGGTATAAAAGAACACATTTCTCTACTTCACACTAGAACTCCATAACTAGGATCCCGGATATTGGCTCGGTATAACGATCCCTTCTCCCATCTCTCTTCCGGTCGCTAGTGCCGCATTTTTGGCTTCCCTAGTGACCGTCTCCGCTGACCAAGGTTGCTGGATCCGGATATCTGGCGTGAGGGAAAAGATGAAGTCGTGACGTGAGACCGGTGATGGCGCTCTCTCCTTCTAGGATATCTCAGGGTCAATTAAGGGATGAGCAAGTGTTTAAGGTATCCAGGATACCTAGATCGGGTGGGTCGGGACTAAATATAGGATTAATGTTGAGACTATTAAGGATTGGAACTGGCCCCAAAATTTGCGGGCTCCTTGCAGGTCAAGGTACGTTAGATACCAGGAGCCGTAGGTCTAGAAAACCGCCGAATTAATCGCTTCGCCTATTTTTTGGTCTTGATAGTGGCGCTCCCATAAATACCCCCCCACGTTAGGCACTGCTGGTGCGCCGCGGGCATCTACTTGGGGAAGTGTAGCTAAGGCGTGTGTACTCCTTGTGCTTTCCCTAAGGGAGTGCTAACATGGGCCCAGCGGTGGTAGTGTGGTGGAAATGTGTGGGCTGGCGGCACTACACGTAGCTCGGGTTCTATTTGTGTTGAATTGACCGGCGCGGGTAATGCCGGCGGGGAAAACAATTCTGTAAGACGGATATCATACGGGCCCCCGGTGAAAGATTTAGAGCTAGTGTGAAATTGAAGCTCATCTCCCACAATCGCCCCAAACTCTATACTTATGTACGCGGCGTTAGAGGCACTCCACTCGCACCTTGGAGGCCATCGGGGACAGCACAAGCAATGGACCAGGCATGAACGGTAATGCTAAGGACCGGGAGAGCCCGGGAGGTAACCGTTCCTTGGGGTGGTATTATAAGATGCGCTTGGCCTGGGAAAATAGGATTAAATACTCACTTATTTAGAAAGCAAAGGGGGTCCTTGAAGATTCTAGGGCAGGAGGCCTTGAGATTGTCGCTGGAGAAATCGATTTACCAACCCTTGGTATCATAATAATATATTATTATTGTATTATAAGTAACCTATACTAGACTCTCTGAGGGCTCAACGAGGCATGGTATTTCTTGGCTTGCAAAATCAGCGAGTCGACGGGTTTTTGCTAGCCAAGAAATTCTATGCCTCGCTGAGCCCTCACATGGGTCTACCGGATATCTCCTTTGTGCATCGAACCTAACCTAGGGTCTAATTAGCCGCTAGGCAGAACGATCTCGGCTAAATCCCCCGCTCCCGTCGTATCACACTACCCTATCCCTTACTCTACTGTCCCTTTGATTACGACGTCACAGAGGAAGCCCGTTCTTCGTGTGTGCCCCCTATCTCTCATAAAGCACAAACCGATTGGCAATACTCTCCATTCCTCCTCTTCTTCCAGAAACGACAAACATCACCGCCATACAACAAATTGACGGGATAAATAGATTCAATTCATGATGACACCGATAATTGACTCTCATATTCACCTCTTCACCGGGGACCACCTCCCACACCTCGCCTGGGCAACCCCAGAAAGCTCCCTCTACGTCGAAAACTCTATCTCAGAATATCTCTCTGGCATCCCCCCTTCTAGGCTCGCTTCCTTTCGGGGGTTTGTGTTCATCGAGACGGATAGACGTTACACCATCCCCTCTAATGAAGCAATCTCTAAAAACGACACTGTTGCATTGAAGGAGGCGTGGAAATGGCCGCTGGAGGAATTCGAGTTTGTATATGGACTTTCAAAGACTCATGCCCATGGGAAGTATGTCCTTGGAATTGTGCCCTGGGCCCCGATGAATCTTGGGGTTTTGGCAGTGGAGAGGTTCTACGAGTTGCTCGACGTTGAAGGGGAAGGGAATGCCGAGAAGAGGGGGATGTTGAAGGGGTTTAGGTATCTGGTGCAGGATAAGCCCTCGGGGACTATTGGTGAAGTCAAGTTCCGGGAAAGTATGGGGTGGGTGTGGAAGAAGGGGCTAGTTGTTGAAATTGGGGTTGATACCAGGAGTGGTGGATTGTGGCAGCTGGAAGAGGCTGTTAAGGCTATCCAAGAGGTTGTTAAAGACTCAGAGGGTGTTGAGGGTGTTGGGGCTTTTGTCGTTAGTACGTTTACCTGCTCCTCCACCCACGGTATTAACAGTACGGCAGCTAACGCTTGACTAACCAGACCACCTCTGCAAACCAAACCTCCGAATTGATCCCTCCAAAATCCCCTCCCACCCAACCTTCCAAACTTGGAAATCCAACGTCAAAACCCTCGCCGCTTCCCACCCCTCCATCGTCATGAAAGTCTCTGGTATATTTGCTGAACTCCCCCACGACGAGTCATTCTCCGAGCTCTCCGCCTCCCAAAAGGAGGACGCAACAATCGCCCATGTCACGCCCTGGATCTCGGAGGTCCTTTCCATTTTTGGTCCCGACCGGGTCATCTGGGGGAGCGACTGGCCTGTTTGCAAGGTGGGGTTCGAAAAGATTTATCCATCCAGAGAGCCTACCGCTAGCGCGTGGGAGACGTGGCGCGGATTGGCGGTCAAGGTGATGCAGAAGTTAGGTCAGGACAAGGACGCGGTGGAGAAGTTGTTTTCGGGAAATACGGTTAGGGTTTATAAACTTAGATGACGCAGCCCATCGATGAGTAGTTGTTTGTTGTCATCGAATGGGGGCATATTGGAGGTTGCGTGCGTTGCGGTTTAGACTAGATTCCCACCGGTAGCGACACGCCAGCGGTTATTTAATTTTTTCAATCGAAGCGGATTCCACCACTACTCTACTAGTACTGCTCTTAAGTGATTCTCCATCCATCCTTAACTATCTTTTACCGCCCCAGAAAGTAAGGGGGCAGAAGCACACATTCTCACTCGAAACCACTTTCCACCAATGGGGGCCCACATGCATCCCAGCGGTGTACCAGAACACCCTTCCATCCCTTCCCATCTGGATCTGGTCCCGGGGGTGCTTTGTTGGATGGGTAAAAGTGCGTTTTGATTTACGCGTAAGAGAAGGAAAAAACTATCGAAGATGGTCACCATGCAGTGGCGTTTGGCAAGACGCTGATTGACCCGCGGCCGGTAAAGCACGGTAGGCAGATAATTTAGATGTTTGTTTGGTTAGTGATAAGCCGGTAATTTAGATGGGTAATCCCAAATCACGTATAATATCACTCACCATTCCACTCCAGAGGACGTACAGGGTTTTGTGCACTGTGCTGTGGGGTAGGGGGAAGACAGCACGTCGTATCGTAAAACTGAATAGTTCCCTTCGTCTCATTCATGAGTATCTGGAATGCTGACATCCGGGCTTCTCTCTCCCCAGAAGCCGGTGCTATGTCCTAACTTCAGCGTAACTTCATGAAACAAGGCTAGCTACTGCCAGCGCCCATAGACAAGTGAACCGTGCCAGGACATTATAATTACCTCTCGTAGTGAGAGCACTATGTGTTTCCCCCTACCCCCCCTTCTTTTTATCTCAATAATCGAGGGCTAGATTTACAGTGACTTTCCCTGCTCTCATCCCAGAGGGGTGGATTTCAACGACCTAGAACATTTCTCCTGTGCCCTAACACAAATGATACGGTACCGTACTGTACCTCGCGGTGTAGATCTTCCACCCTCTCACCTTGCACGTGCGGCCTTGATGATAAAATTCGTTGCCCCCCCATTTCAGATAGAAAATGGCATCTTCATTTTGAAAAAAGTACGGTTTTGTCGCACTGCAAAAATTGTGAAAATATACCGGTGACTTCAGAGCCATCCAGGCGCAATATCATAACCCTAAGCGACAAGCTGTGTTAGCTAATGTCCATGGTACTAAGCCCTCACCCATCATTGCCGAGCGGGAAAATTCTCGTAACCTCTACCCGGGAAGTCTGGACAATTTCCGACCCATAGAATTAATTCCGTTGGTTCAGTAGTTTCCCTCCGGTGAGTTGTCATTTTTTGTGTAAAATGGTGGGGATAGTGAATTTTTTCGTCAAGCTCGTATTATACTGTACGGTACTGTACAGTACTCGTACTTCTACGAGTAACCTAGTCTGTATGATACCAGCCCTGTCGATCGTATTAGTCATGCCACGTGAGAAGCATACTGGTATTCCCTCATACCCAGGACAATAAATTTGATTGAACCTCACAACCGCGTCGGCAATTTTCAATCAAATCCTATTATCCTGGGAATCGCAATTGAACCTCAACGTGCAGGGCGGGGCCTATGAGCTTATTTATTTCAGGGTTACTCGAGTAGAGTGCCGGTACCGTACTTCCTACTCAAGTACGCTAGTGCCGTTTTCTTGCTTTCCTATATATACAAGTATATCTACCTATCTATCATACCTACCCCCCTATTAGGATCTTGCGGTCCGGGGAGAGAAGTGAGCTCAATCAGATATATTATCCCGGCATCGCCGCCGACCCGGCATACAACCGAGGTGAGCACGGTAGGTGAGCAGACAGGCAGTCAAGGGTGTTTAGGTGCGGGGTAGTGACATTCGGTATCACTCATAAGCACCGCCGTAGCCCTGGCTGGGATACGGCAGCGGCAGCTTCAAAGAGGTGCGAATTCGACAGCCTGAGTTATAACGCGAAGTGAAACAAAACCATGGAGCCTGCATTCTTCAAAGGACCTTCTCCACCACCGATACCCACGAAAGATATCCTATCGTGGATATTCGACGAGCCGAGGTGTGAGGACGATCGGAAGGTATTTCTTCCGCTCCCCGTTCCGCGAGTGACGGGAATTGAACACCCTAGATCCTTATCGATGCGAACAATGACTCCCGCCACGTAACCTTCGGCCACGCCCGTACCACAATCCGGAGATTGATCAAGGGTTTGAAGGCAGCGGGAATGGAAAAGGGGGATTGCGTGCTCATACATTCCTTCAACGATGTAGCCCCCCCCCAGTTCCGAATCGGCCTTCCGGTGACGAGCTAACGAAGATCTATCGGTATCGGTACCACAGATTTACTACCCTATAATCGGCCTCTCCATAATCGGCGCCGGCGGGGTCTTTGCGGGCTCGAACCCGTCGTACACTCCCCGAGAATTAATTCACCATATGGCGACGTCGCAAACGAGGATTGTGATTTCCGAGCCAGAAATGCTGGTGAATATTCGGGCGGCGATTGAGGAGTTGCCGAAGGGGAGTGTTAAAGCGGTGTATGTGTTCAATCCTAGGGAGGGACAGAGCGTTCCTGCTGGGGAGAAGTCATGGGAGGAGTTGCTTGATGCTGGGGGAAAGGAAGGGGAGGATTGGGTAAGGTTTGACGATAAGGAGACGGCCGAGAATACAGTTGCCTGTAGGCTTTTTAGCAGCGGAACATCGGGGTTACCGAAGGGAGTGGAAATCACGCATTACAACATTGTAGCGCAGCATGAACTTGCGCATGAGACCGAGGATGGACTCAAAGGGGTGGGTTCGCTATTACTACTGCTATTGCGTCTCCAATTATTACATTCCCGAGCTAAGCTATAACACGGAATGATAGCAAATCTGGACCCTAAAACTCCCCATGTTCCACATCGCCAACGTCCCCTTGGTCTTCACGACTATGTTCCGAATGGCCTTGACCGGATACGTTCTCCGGAGGTTCGACATGGAAACCTGGCTCTCCACCGTGCAAAAGTACAAAGCAACGCACACCTCCCTTCCGCCCATCATCGCCATCGGGATAGTGAAATCCCCGCTGACAGATAAGTACGATACCTCGTCGTTGAGGACGGTGATTTCGGCTGCGTGGGCTTTGAACCCCGATATTCAGAGGATGTTGATTCGGAAGATCAAGCCTGTGAAGGGGCGAGAAGAGGACGAGCCAAGGATCACCCAACTATGGGGAATGACGGAGGCGACTTGCATCGTGACTAAATTCAATCACCCGGAAGTCGACGGTACTGGGAGCGTAGGGAGACTGATACCGGGTATAGAAGCCAAGTACGTTTGCGGGGTCATTTCCACTTTTTCCCCAGCCCTTTCTTCGGTTAAGGAGTGAGCGAGCTCTAATGCTATTGTTTCCTTCACTTCACAACGGGCAGGATCGTAGACGACGAAGGAGCAGACACCAGCGACTACGACGTCGCTGGCGAAATATGCCTACGGTAAGCAAACAAACTGCCGCCCCGCCCATCGCCGCCATAGTCCCCGCAATGCGGTGCCGCATTTGGACCCCTCTCCCTCCATTTCACCGGGGCCACCCGGCTAACAGTATGTACGATACGTGTGATGCCACAGCGGCCCGACAATCACAAAAAGCTACTTTGGAAATCCGGACGCTACTCGCACATCCTGGGACCAGGGCGGGTTCTATCACACCGGCGATGTAGGGTACTGTGATCGGGAGACCAAGAAATGGTATCTGGTAGACAGGAAAAAGGTTCGTTTGCCGCAGCAGCACCGTTTACACTTTTCTTCTTTTTCTCCCCGCAAACCCAGCGCCTGCTACAGCAGCTACAGTAGTGAAAACTCTATCATAGCCCGTTGCGTTACGCCACGTTATTATAGTCAGTTATCATACCGAACCTTTTCGTAAAAGTCGGATTAGAGCTAAGGGCAGGCGAGCCAACCACAACCAAAGGGCAAGACCCCCAAATCCTCACACCCCGAGCGGGTGTGGTAGCAAAAGGCAATTAGGCAGACCCCCTTAGGACCAATCCGACTTTTACGAAAGGATAATACGGTAGTCCGTGTAGCGCAAACTAACAAATCACCTTTTTTTTCCACACATCTAGGAACTCATCAAAGTCCGCGGCTTCCAGGTCGCGCCGGTTGAAATAGAGGGCGTGCTACTGGCCCACCCGCAGATACTAGACGCAGCGGTGATAGGTGTTGTCCTAGAGGAGTATGGAAGCGAGCTTCCGAGGGCATACGTCGTCCTGCGCCCCGGGCGCACGGCAAACGAGACGGCACCATTGGATGAGGAGGGGGTGAAGGAGTTTGTCAAGAGTCAGGTCGCGACGTACAAGAGGCTTGAAGGGGGGGTTGTCTTTGTGGACGCGATCCCGAAGAATAGCACGGGGAAGGTGCTCAAGAGGGTTCTGAGGGAGTGGGCTGGGAGGGAGGTTGGGAAGGTTGGCGGTGGCAGCAGTTAAGCGGTGTGTTCGGGGTATTGCTACCGAGTTTGGTCCGGTGTTTTTCATCACGGATCCTACAATATGTCCAAGTACCTTACCACAGTAGACCGATGACCGATGCGGTAAACAAGAAACGAACATGATTACATGACGAGACACATGCCTGGGCATAACAAACTAGAATTCGTGATCCTTCGCCCTGGGCAATTCCCCTCAACCGTGTAACCCAACCCGTATCACATCATCTCGTCCCCCTGTCCTGAAGAATTTTCTCACCCTTCCTACAGTACCGTACTTTACAAGTACCCCATCCCGCCATGTCGCGTTTGTAACCCCCCCCTCCCTTTGCTCGCGTGCAATGTGCTGAATCCGTACTCGAGTACAGCGGCCTTCCTCCCCCCCCCCGTCCTCGGCCAGTTCACCGACCGTTAAAGTTACTGGGAACCCGGATGCGCTTCCCGCCTACCGGGGTACCGTACGAGTACTCGAGTACACGAGTACGGCACTTTATTTGTACTACCGGTGCAGCACTTTAGCGAATTGACTGTTCACCCACCAAATACCCCCTCCCGTCACTCGCCCAACTCCGTCGTGCCCCCCAGCGAGGACCATCATTATGCTAGTACGAGTACTCGAGCGCTTGTACAAGCACATTTACAGTACTTGCATTCGGGTGCCCCTCAAGAAATACCTGAATATCTGAGCCTGAATTTAGTGTGAGCGCTCGGATTTGCGCTGACAATCTGGGATACAAACTCTTGATCCCTGTGTTCAGGTGGTACAGTGCTTGTATTTGAGAGGTACGAGTACCCGTAGCTAAAGCACTTGTACTCGAGTACATACCGGTACTCGAGTGCAGAGCAGCACCCAGCCCGCCCGCTGCAGAATGTCACGGTACGGTAAAAGCTAGAAGAATGATTTACTCGTAGAGTCTCCCCAGGACGTTAGAATCGCCTCTCCCGGCATCTCTTTTTGCCCCACCACCCGTCTCAGTTGAGGGCTTAAAGGGAACACCGCATTTTCGCTGCATTTCCCCCTCCCCCTCCCCCTTGATCCAAAGGGAGAAATTCTGAACGTTCTAGCGTCCTTCTCGATTTCTGTACGAGTATTCCGGTTTTCACCGTTTGCTGCCGGCAGTCCCACGAAAGTTGCAGGAGGCATTCTGGGGTCCGAGGGAAAGCCCAAAAACGGGAGTTGCCGATGGATTCTTTGGATAAGGTTTTTGGGGAGTTACCGGTGTTGGAGCTATTACGATATCGATTCCCGAAAGGGTTTCGTGGTCGTCAGTTGCTGAAATTCTCTCGGGGAATTTTCTTTTCTTTTCTTTTTCTCCTTCCCCTACTGTAGTGCGCAATTCCCCACAACTCGTTTTCGTTCCACTATTTCACCTTTGAACTTTGCCCGTCTCGGTTAGGGAAGTAATTGGGCGCCATTGTGGCGTTAGGGGGGAGTTGGAGGTGGACCACTCGTACTTGTAGGACTGACGAACTATAGACGCCTTCGGGGGAGACGAAGTTGTCGCACAGTTTTGGGCTTTCGGGATTGGGTGACTTTTGCTTAGGGTGGGCTGGGGAAGCTTGTGAGTTTCCCGGATTGCCATCGCGAAATAATGGAGGTAAGGTGCGGTGATGTTTTCGCTCCTGCTCGTATCGTTTGAACGATAATCCTTCAACGGTGCGGTCGTCTCCTCGTGCAGTGATATACCCATAGGGCGAGCAGGAGGAATTTACCTGTGAAAAATGTGCAAAGACCCGTGATACGGGAAGCCATCTGCCGTATGATATTGATATTGGCCGGTTGATTACGGGGGGATGTGCCAATGTCTTACCAGAGAGGGTCCAATTCAACTTCAGGACTTGTCTACCGTGGCGGGTTGCCGAATTACGATGCCACACCACAGCACAGGTATCATAGGTGCGGTATTATACTTGTACGAATTTCGGTTTCGCCATGCTCTGCCCGAGAAAGCGATGCCCCGAGACATTAGCGAGGTCCTGCTCCGTGTCGGTGGTGGACATTACCTTTGGGTCTTTGCGCCGGGTGAGAGATGTGTCTTGAGTTTTCGGGTCCTGCTGAAGAGCTTTTTTTTAAACGGTTATGGAACTGGGCGGAATCAGGAGAGGGGCTGAGGGAACCTACCGGCAAGCTCGTTCTCGCGATTGGGGGGAGTTGGATAGACTGATATTGGCTAAATGTAGGGGGGTCTGGGGATCGGTTTGATGGGTTTCGTCGTCAAAGTCGCCTTTTTGGTTGCTTTTGACTACTTCGTCCTCATGTGTCCAACTTTTTGATCACGCTAGCGGGATTCTCCTAATTATGCTACTCGAGTACAGGCCGTTGGACCAGGATGGATGGTATGATACCCCCGGTAGTTGTGGAAAATATTTTTATTGTGCGAACTAAAAGTTTAGCAGAGATAATGTACTTGTACCAGTATGTAAATACCAAGTGCTGTGGGTTGACAGTCGGGGAGGGCTAGCAACACCAAGGCAAAACCTCAAACTCCCCCATGATCCAACGGTTTGACCATTGTCGTCTTGATTCATTGCACTGGCTTGGGTGAGCACGGTACTAGAGTGGCCCCTATCCTTAGACTACTCGTTTCCCAACTACGAGTTACCGTCGGTGAAAACCTTCAGCAGAACTCGGAAGGAGTATCAATGCCTCCCTTGTGATACCGGTAGATGCTCAGATACACGAGTGGAATGGTATGCACGATGAAGGAGAATACCGCAATCCCTGCCTAATCCTTGCCACATCTCGGCCAACATATTGTGCGCGTGTAATGTGCCACTCCACAGCAGAACCTCGCTATGGTCATCTACGGTACCGGTTTCTAGTTACAGTACTGTACGTCCAGGCCCTCTTGCGGTGGGTTCGTTCGTTCGGCTCGGCTCAGCTCGGGGTGAGCTTTGAATGGAGATTGTCATCGGGTCATACCGATTGGAAGGAAAAAGGAATGAAAAAAAAAGGAGGTCTCGGCAGGTCGGTCAGTCAACCACAGCTGCCGTATCCGTTCTCGCAAATTTTCAAAAGGAAAAGAAAAAAAGTTTGTCGCATCGCGGGACCCGCATGCCGAGAAAACAAAACGAAAAAACTGAAAACTGAGAAATCACAATTCGGATCGGGGGAGCTCTTGGCTGTTAGATTTCGGGATATCATTATTATACTTTTGAACGTGGCTGGCTGTTTGGCGGGGCAGCTGTGTTCGGGTTGCCGGTGGTGGTCTTGGTCGTTTTTGCTTGTTCGGTGTCTTGCGGAGAGAGCACCGTATTACGCACTGCGGTCTGCTCGCTCAGGTCCCCGAGGTTCAGAAGCCGAACATCTGAGCCCGAACTTGGCGTGGGGCGCTCAGGTGTGCTCAGACAATTTGTCGCACAGATTTTTGACCTCTGTGTTCGGGTTCACATGGCGGGTCTTATCGTGCCGGTCTCGGTACTCGAGTATCGGCCCAAGTGCTCTCGCTCTGGGGATGCGTCGAGCCGGACGACGCCCGGATTCGGTAACTGGCCTATGGTGTAGCAGATAGGGGCGTGGTGGATAGGACTAGAACAGGAGTGGATTCTTGTCCGTATTTAGAGGGTGTTTTTTTTTTTTGTTTTCTTTTGAATATGGGAAAAAAACGCGGGCAACACCGAGAATATAGCAAGTAGATACTACTCTGCTCGAGTGCTATGTTTGAAAGATGGGAGAGACAGGGAGAGAAAAAGCATATGAGATAGGTAGTTGGCTGCATTACTCTCAGCAGCAATCATAATATGCAATCGATCTAGCATGCTGTGCGCAAGTCTGTCGGGATGTGTCAGCCCCAATTTCCACAATTGGATCCATTCTGGCTTGATTCCCGGCCGACAAGGTCCACGATTTCCGCATCACCAAAGATCAGTGGATGGCCATTTCAGATCCAATTTGATACCACAGTGCACTGTTCTCTTTCACATGCTCAAAGATCTATTACCGGTACTCCTTGGCCACGGTGGTACCCAACGGAGAAAATACAGAAACTCAGCTTCAAGTCACCTTTCGCCAAGTTTAGCCATCGATTTCAACCTCCTGTCCGATCCATGTCAAATTCCACCCTGCCTTTTCCTGTAACGTAATGACCTTTTTGAACGGTCTCTCTACAGCTCCGTTAGTTAGTCGCAAGCTCATTGAAGTTTCATCCCCCTTTTTTGCGATAAAGTTTGTGGTGATATCGTGTGTTTCTCTCTTGCCAAGACAACGCTGTTCCTACCGTATTCGACTTTCTACTCAGTTGGGGTTGTCTCGAAATATCCTGCGGACCTGCGCGTTTGGCTCGTGCCCCACTCACGCTTGTGCCCGGGCACAGGTACGGTACAAGTGCCCCCGGGAGATGTTTTTTCTTTCGTGTCGTAAGGACAGGGATATAGTTGAACTCTTGTCTGTCTATCATGGTACGAAAACACCTCACCGGGCATGGTATATACTTGGGCTGATACTAGTGCCGTATGCCCATAGCGGCGGGTTGGTCAGCTGGGGTATTGCCATGGAGAGCACTTGGGATTGGGGATTTGATGGGAGGGGGGGATCGGTCGGTCGTATGTTATTTGGCTCGGGCCAGTTTGTTCATCTGGTCTACGGTATCGAGCGGAGATCCGGGGGTGCTGTGCTGTAGTTTTTTTTATATTTATTTTTGTTTTCTACTTTCACGGTACCGGTATGGTACGGGTATCATAGCTGTACCCGTACTATACTATACCGGTATGGTAAAAGTTGATAGCTTCTCGTTTCTTTAGTGCTACAATCTCCACACTCTCGCTTAATGGTTTACAAGCCTGCCTGGGATTCTTCAGGCTATTCCGATGAACCTCCCTCCAGTCCCCAAGTTTCCCCGACGCTGGGCCGCACGCAACGCAACAGCACGACACGATGAGGTTCGAGCAGGCCCTCGCGGGGATGAGCTCCGATTACGAGTATGATATGATAGCACTTTGTAGAACTTCCTCATGCCTCGTCCACAGCCCGAGATATTACTGCATACCGGTCCCTTGGCACACCAGTACTGTACCACCGTTGTGTCAACATCACCCAAGACAGCACTAGGGCAAATCCCCGGGATAGTTCTACTCGTATGCGACCCCGCCACGACTAGAAGGAAAGGGAAAAGGAAAAAGGAAAAAGGAAATAAATAAGGGGGGGGACTGGACTCAATTCCTGGGGAAAAGTGAAACTAAACTGGTCTGTTGAAGATCGGGCGGGTTGCAATGCCATGCACTTGGAGATGTTTTCCTTCGAGACGGGGATTACTTTGCGGGTTAGCCCTGATTCACTGCTCGCTGACACTCTACTCTATCGGGTATGGTACCCCACTCGCGCGGCGACAGCTTGTGAGCGAGGCTCCCGGTGTGGGGATATGAGTGCTTACGGTAGGGAGAGCTCTCTGCGTGTCTTTTTCTTTTTTTTTCTCTTCTTATCCCGGATAGGGACACTGCGTGGAATTGGGATCAGCCACTTCGCATGGTACTAGCTTACCTGCCGTGGGGTCATCGAGACTTGGTGGATTGGATTGGGTCATGTCCCCTTCTGCCTCTTCCCCTTCGTGCTGTGTGTTGAATGTCGATCTCGGTCGAGATTGGCGGTATGGGACGACGGCTGGCTGTCCTGGGGGCGCAAACCTTCCATCGCTCGACGAGATTCTGAAGAGCGGTATCTTGGAAAGTTGAGTGAGGTGAGAGGAAGTAGGGATCCTTTCCAGGATTACGTTCATTTGGTGTACTAGTACAGTACCGGTGATACTGACTAGTTATGCAACCTAGCAATTTTTATTGACTGGTCCTTGTACCCCTCTAGCACGAGGGGATGCTATATAATGAATCCCCCCCATCCCCCATCCCTCCCCCCGACACACATGATCGCCCCTGCTCCCGTGTCCATATCTTTTTATAATTCTTCTAATTTTCCTTCCCTACCATTCTTATACTCTTCCGCCTTTTGTCCCCCTGTCCTTCACTCGCGGAAAGATGTATACCGGGTTGGTGGAGAGGAATTTGTTTGTCGAAAATCCTAGCAATGATAGCGACGATTCTTCTGCCGAGTTGTTGGTAGGCGTTATCGTGCTGATTGTGCTCATGGGGTTGGCGGTTATCATGAGGATCTATTGTAGGGCTTATCTGCTCAGGAATATGGGCGCCGATGATTGGACAATGATTGTTGCTGCGGTGAGTATGCCCGAGGAGGAGAGTGTCTGTGTGTGGGCTGGTCTAATAATTCGGAATTTGGTGGTTTACAGTTTGGCGCATTGGGACTTGCGACGTGTAATTTAGTTAGTAAGTTTGTCATGCTTTTATTCTTTGGCTTTCCTTTTCGGTTATGGTGTTTTGGTTACACTTTCTCGAGGGACTAATGATGGTGTTAGTGACGACACATTATGGATTGGGGAGACATCAGTGGACTCTGCCCAAAGAATGGGGTTCCCCTTCTCGTAGGGTAACTACCTCCCCCCACCCTCCCCCACGGCTATTTGGTGTTCTGATACCTCCCCCCAGATAGGGTACATAGCCCAAATATTCTACTTCGCAGCCCTAGGCTTCTGCAAAGCCTCTCTAATCCTCTTCGTAATGAGAATAACCTCCTCATTAACCACCCTTCGGATATCCTGGGGGCTCCTGATATTTTGCACGTCGTTCACCATAGCTGCAGTCATAGTCTCAATCTGCTCATGCCTGCCGCTAGAGTATGGATGGAACCAGGGAACTCCTCAGGCCTCGGGGATGACGGGTACTTGTTTGGATCAGCGTGCTGTACAGTATTCTTTACCAGCGATTGGTATCTTTACGGACTTTCTTGTCTGGTTCCTGTCGTTGAAGATGATTTGGAGTGTACAGTTGCCACCCAGGCAGAAGGCGAGTTTGATCGGGATTTTTGCCTTGGCAGGGCTGTAAGCATTCCGTTCCGGAGGAGGAAGAGATAAATTCGAGCTAACAGAGGGAAACAACAGGGGCGTTCTTGCTGGGATCTTCAGATTGTTTAGTATTAGCCAGTTTCTGGAGAGTGATGACCGTACATGTACGCTCACTTACTATTCCATATCCCAACCATAGAGAACTGACAAGAATTAGGGGACGGCCTGGATATATCTACCTGGTCAAAGTAGCCCCCCCCCCCCTTCCTCTTGCGCACAGCGAGCGTTACTAACGCCCCCCAAGCGTGGAATTAAATATAAGTATAATCTGCGGTTCCGCCCCTGCGATAAAACCCTTCTTCAGCAAATTCCTCCCCGGGCTTCTAGGTGTCTCCATCATCAAATCCTACACCCACCCTACATCGGAAACCTATGGCCGCACTGGCGGCAACTCAAAGCGCTCCAAGTTCAGATCTCATCCCACAGCCTACGCCCTCGACACGCTCAACCCTGCAACGAACCGTGATGAAAACTCCTCGACGGAGGAACTTGGCTTGGGGAATTCTACCAAGATTGAGGGACGGATGATTGGCGGGAGCGTGTCCGTGAGCGAGGAGTGCTTGAGTGAGAATGGGGGTGGCAATGGGCATG
>QLOI01003462.1:0-26520 GCA_003313605.1 Tuber umbilicatum | reverse complement strand
ATATTTAGTGTCTACCTGGTCGGGATTGACATCAGCTCGATCCAAAAGCATCTTCACGACTCCCTCATGCCTGTTCCCCGCGGCCCACGAGAGTGGTGTCCGGCCATATTCAGTGTCTGCCTGGTCGGGATTGACATCAGCTCGATCCAAAAGCATCTTCACGACTCCCTCATGCCCGTTCTCCGCGGCCCACGAGAGTGGTGTCTGGCCATATTCGGTGTCTGGCTGGTCGGGATTGATATCAGCTCGTTCCAAAAGCATCGCTACTACCCCCACATGCCCCCGAGCAGCTGCGTACACGAGAGCCGAGACCCCCAAACTATCGGCTGCATTAATATCCCACTTTTGTCCTTCCAATACAGCGGCCGCTATCCCTATGATTCCGAGAAATGCTACTGCATGTAGCTCTGTAAATCCTCTAAGTCCTTGCCCCCGGTCAAAATATGATGTTGAGCCTGGACCCTCTTTACAGCGCAACAACATTATTTGAGCAGATATATGCCCATCAAATCTGTCCAAAACCTGCAGTGCAAGTATTTTCACATTTTCCGTCAATTCCCTTCTTGCGTGCTCACCCCAGTAACAAGAGGCATATTCGAGGAGGGGCGTGGTTGGGGGGACCCAGTCGGTAGTTGGCGAAAGATCCCGGATACTTCCAAAATTGAGGTATGTCAAACAAACCTCGGCAATTGTTGAGTGGGGACAAGGAAATAGGATGGGGTCACTCGAGAGATGCTCTTGAAGAGTAAAGTGCACCAGTCGCACAGTGGATGAAGATGCCTCCACTGTAACCAGGCCCAGAGTAGATGCTAGGAGTGTTCGTAAGGCAGGAACATTTTCAGGATCCAGGTCTGCAGATCCTATCTCCACCCCCAGGGCATGACGGAGCTCCTCGGCCTGCAGTGGTCGTTCTGAATACACCACCCACATCAGTACCTTCATTCCGAGTATTGATTCACCTCCCTTCTGCGCTTTCAGTCGCGTGAGTGTTGCTGTGTAGGCATCGCTAAGCCCATTTCCCCGTGTCATCTCTTCCAGTTTCATCCTTCTTTGACGAATCGTCACCTCTCCCAGAATGGTGTCCATGTTTAGTGAAACAAGGAGGAATCTACACACAGTCTTTGTCAGAATAAATCATTGATAGAGTGGAAATGGTAAATCCTTCTACGCACATATCAGATATCCTATCTAGGATAACCTTCGTAATATCCGCCTGTAAATCACTATTCATCGCCTCTGGCTTGTCATCCCTATCCAACCTCATCTTTACATAATTTTTTATATCATCAGTGTCGGGGCTGACGGGTACCACGATTGCCTTTGTGAAACATCTCCAAATATCTTCCCCGACGTGGGGCCTCCCAGTGAGGAATATTCGCGTCCTAGGGGCCTCCCGAACGATAATTCTCAATGACTGAAGAAGTTCCGGTAGATGCTTCGGTAAGCATTCATCGAGCGCATCGATACAGATAAAAACTTGCGGTAGCGAAGCAATAGTGGTCCTCAGCATTCCCATCAGATCCGGGAGTCGCGGCGCTCTCCCACCAATCTCCGACTTCCCTTCTTGAAATGCCTTGCGTACAGATTCCGGGATGTCACCTCTGCCTACCAATTGTTTCAGAATGGCTCCCACCATGTTGGTGATTGTCTGCTCTTGTTGGGAGAGGTAGTCGCAGTACAGACAAGCAACGGCGATATCCCCTTTCTTTGCCTGGTCACACAGGCTATCAATTACTAGAGAACTGGTTTTACTCGCCGTTAGAGATATCCGTTTCGTTCAGGGAATTCCACCACTCACCTCACGTAAGTCTTACCCACTCCCGGACCTCCGCTGCAAAACAGGACAGCTTTATCGGCTCCACCCACACTCTGTCTCCACTCCCGAAATTCGCTGGTTTCCAAAAGCCAACCGCCAACACCGTCCAATCGGTCGGTGCTCACGCCCTGATGTCTGCTATTCGGCTCCAGTGGGGATAGCCAACGCATAATCTGTATGTCCTCGTCGGACCTATAAACGGTGTTGAAACTGTTTATTATGTTGGCACTGTCGGTATTGCCGTGGCCGATCTGGACATGTGTAGTCTGGGCCATGATATTCTATCCGGAGTGGTTGAGCGTAGAAATGGCAAAGTAATTTGAAGGTATATCGGTGGAGTTATAAACTTTCTGTGTGCGGAGCTGAAGAAAGCGGGGTGATCTCTCTTGTGTTACAATGCCATTCAATCATCTGTAGAGTGGACATCCTACATGACTAATACTGGCCCTTGCCCATTTCCACTATGTGGCATGTTGCAGTCACCGGTTGTATAGCTGCAGTCTCCAAATGTCCCCAAATATCATGAAGCCACGAATTTTCTATCTTATATAGGGTGTAGGAAAAAGCCAGTCGAAGTTGGTCGGAATTATGTGCGCATAACGTGAATAATGCGGCTAAATAGGTCCAATACGCCAATTTCCGGCGAAGGAAAGAAGCCAGTCGAACCCCAGATGCAGTAGCTAGAGCAAATTGCCGGTACCGTTTTTTAGACCGCCAAGAAGGGTCTATAGCGGACCGGAGGAGGCTTGACAGACTTCCCCTTCGCACCAAGTTCAAGCACTGTACAGTACATACATGACGAGACGCTTTCGGATGGGACAGGGGTTATTTTTCGGGTTAACATACTGTACTCGAGTACAGTACCTTAACCCGTTCGCTAAAATTTCCGTGGGCACCCGCAATTCGTGTATTAAGTTATGGAAGGAGTTACGTGGGAAGTCATTGAGAATTTGTGGTGAACAAGTGACTGGGTTGAGTGACGGTAATTGTATAGTATAAGTTAGGGAATAACTGAGTCCTAGGATTTTCTCCGCTCTCTGTGTTTTGTGAATTTACCGCTGTTGCCTAACGTCTGCTATTATGTTACTTTTGATTGTTAGTGTACTAATTACGGAGAGTGGGAGGGTTCCGAGAAAAAATGCAAGCGGGGTCAGCATTCGCCAAGAGGTTTTGTAGCTTGCTCGTTGTCCTCCTCTCCGTTGTGCCTATCAATCACAGCCCGGCCCAATTCCAAACACCGTAGTTGGGGGAAAAGGTTGTTGATGTCCAAACCCTAGCGCTATGCATGATAATATCAATTATTGACTATTTCCACTTTGGAAGATACTCTAAAAGTGGTGTCCTACAGTACGAGTAATTAGACGACAAAGACTCTCCCCGATCGAGCGGGTCGAGTTCCCGACCCACTGATGGACCTCGACCTTCCCCTTTCCCGAACCGTTACTGCCAGTCATCCCATTCACACATTTCGATCTCTTGTAAGAGCTATTTCTTAGCATCCAATCTCTCCTTTGACATCGGTAGAAATATCTTCTACCTGGTATTTTCGTCATGCCCCATATCCGGTCAGAATCCTTAGACACCCCACGAACTCTGAAAAACTACAATTCAAAACACTACACAGAAAACGAGTACAAACTAGGCCCCCCGAATTTACTGGTAATTACTTATATAGCGGGCCGACCACAACTCATCCCTAACTCAATTCTCAAAGTCCGCCTGATAAAATTACCTCTGGCAAAGGCGAAATATCGCAAAACAGCTCCACTTTCACAGACGGTCGGAGAGTCTTTTGCGGCCTTGTGCTACTGATTGATCCTCCAGGGTCGAACCGCTCGGGTAGTCTACCGGTGTGGGGAGATGGTTGATATGGAGGCTCGTTGCATGTACTGTACGGTACTGTAGTCGCTCGGGTGTTCAATGGGGTGGAGGCTTTGGATAATTTTCATGTGCAAGAGGGGACTTGGCATGTAGCATTTTCTCCTTCTAGCCTTCTATTCTTCTCTCTTAGCAACACAACCGAAAACACACACACACCACCGAATAAAAGGGTTTTCTCTCCACTCATTGAACCCATTCGTGTATCTCCGCCCCCTCTGTGCTATCTGTGTAATTGGTCAACATCCCACCGGTCCCTTTTATCAGACAATTGTAAATAAAATGAATTTATCCCGCTTACGAGTAGACCTATCCGGCAGAGACAATTAATATCTGGTGTATCGTTTGCCACAGTAGGCTAGCGGGGAGGTATAGTGCATGGTCGAAACACCATCCGAACAACGGGGAGTAGAAAGCAGACCCCCACACCGGTACTAGTACTGTGCCGGAGAGATGCGAAGAAGCAGTCATTTTGCGAGCTCGGCGCACCGGTGAGAGGGCCCAATTTCTACTCTATTATTGGATGGTGTTTCGACCAAGCCGTAATCGCTCCCCGTGAGCCGACTTCTACCAGCCGATATACCGGGGTTTGATTAACCGATAAAAGGGATCGGAGCTGTATTGACCAATCACACGAATAGGGTGGAGGGAACAGAGATAACGAGAGGCTCGATTGAGGTAAGAAAAAGTGTTGAATTCAGTGTTGTGTGTGAGGCCGTGTTCTACTCGTAGATAAATTTAGTAGGAGAGGGGGAAGCGGGGTGACAAGGATTCTGCGTGCCGGGCCCCCTCTTGGACAGGGGGGCTCTCCGGGCCTCCGCCCCGTTGGATGCACGAGGGGAGCATCCAAATCAGCAACCTTCCCTCACCGGGACGCTACCGGTTTCCAAGTTTACATCATTGCTATAACAGACACAACTTGACTTCTGAACACGAGAGAAATACCGATGGTAGCAATAATCCCACCGCGGAACTGCTCGGGTTTGGTGTGCAGCCTCCGCCACCACGGCGGCGACTGGTTGTTCCGCTTCCTCGGCTACCGAGCTACTCTCGCTTACCATCGACCGAGGAGGATTCGTATGCTTGCTCGTACTCGCAGGGGGTAGTATATTCACATCTCCTAGACCTACCTCAATATCCACAGCTTCATAGGCAACGCAACGGCCGCCCAGAGCTTTCCCGCCCACCTGCACAACCTGTTATCCGCCTTTAACCAGGGACAAAGCCGCTGAGAAAGCTAGTGCATGGCAATAACACTGTGAGAGAAGAACCTGAGAGATGACGAAAAAGAAGTCGAAACTAGGAAAAATAATTTGAAAGATCGGGCGGAAGAAACACAAGACAAAGGGGGAGGGGGGAAACCGGCGATTTAATACGATGGCAAGGCGGGGACTACGACTGGAGAAGGAAAGAATGGAATGTGAAGAGCGGCGGTTCAAAGACATTCCGGAGCCACCTGTTTATAGCATAGTCGGCTAGAGCACAACCCCCGCAATGCTCCAGACCGCCCCCTCCCCCTCTCAATTACCAGCCCTCCCACCAACCCGCTCCTCAACTCCAACCTCCGAAAACCCAACAAGAAGAAGCACAAGAAGGGTTCCGCCTGACCCCTCAGATGCCGGGCGTATGCCGGGTCAAGGTTGAAGCAATGGGACTGGGCGAGACCGGTTCCCACGGCAGATGTTGCTCTCTCATAGGTGAGCATGAGAGGCTAGTTGGAGATGTCAAAGAAGATTGAAAAGTGAATAGAGAAGGAGAGTACAGTGCTTAGAGGCTGTTGTATGGGAGGGTATTGAGGGTGGGATTAGATGGGTGAGTTTATATCCGAACGGGGGAAGGGGGCGGTGGAACAGTGGACTTGTTTATGTCATTCGGGCCTCGTACCGACTGTTAGAGATTTCCATATCTTGACAAAGATTCCTACAAATGTGAAACATTGGGTAAACAGGAGACCACTTTTTCACCTCGAGCGACCATGCACCCCCATTCCGGACCCAAAGTCTTACCAGGGCCCATTTCTCTCCGCAATACCATCTAACCATTGCGGTTGCAAATTACCATCCTGCTCTTAGATAATTCATTTGTATCGCGCGCGCATGCTGGCTGCGAGGGGGAAATGTAAAACTAAAAGTACTCGTGGGCGGTATACCTCTCTACAAACACAGTACCTACTATGGACCACCGACTCCGCCCTCACTCTCGCCCTCTTGCTAACCCCACGCTAGCCGCTCGCCCGTCGTAGAAATATACATAGAGTAAGTTAGGGTTAGTGGTTTTCTCCGGAGATTTGGGTTGTTCTTGATGCGATATGGCGAAACTGCCGGCAGTACGAGTATCGTAGTATTATAGATTGACTGATTTAGTGGTAGTAATGGAATTACTTAGGAGAAGTGGAATGGTTGCTTTGGAGCGGGAAGGCTTCTGCAAGTTTACGGTCGAGCTGAATGATGCTGATTTTCTGGTCGGGGCTGTATTCTACAAGTATCATGTCTCTCAAGAAATACCTTAACATAGGAACCAATATTGCGTCGGGGTACCGCCGCTAATGATGGTCAGGGATACCTCGAGATTGGTAGAATCGGTATATCCAATACCGCGCTTTTCAATACTGTACTTATTCTGGAAATCTCTGGATATACATTACTATCCTTGGCGGTAGCAATTTGACACAATATCTACCCCGATGTTCAGGTATTTCTTGAGGGGTGCTTGTACGCCGGTATCCGAAAAAATACGAGACACATTTTGTCTTACCGAATGACAAAGAATGAGGGACGGGAAACGCAAGGGTATGGGTGAAAGAGACGAAAAAAAGTGCATGCATCGCAACCGCAAGCTGGAATTAGTAAAAAAACGCCGTTACCAAAAGAGTCTACTTATGATACATCCGAAATGGCAGAGATGTGCCCACACCAAAGCCTTACTCTGCAGTTATTTATAGAATTGGAATAGGTCTGATGGTGAATTAGGAAGGTTGTAAAGGAGAATAACTGAAACACAAAGGAAAGAGGTGATGATAATATATCGGTCGGCAGGAAGCTAGAGGGTAGGGTTTTTGGATGGGTGTCGGTTTGCCTGCAGTGTGCGAGAATATCGGGAGCCATATGGAAAGGGGTTGAAGGAAGGTGGACGGTATGGTTTAGGGGGGTCATTATCTGGGGACTTGAAAACTAAGTTGTTGGTGTCCGATATCCCATCCTGCACTCTGGGGTCTGTCGACGGGAGTGCATGATAGGTATTAAGGTCTTTGATCTCAGTCTTAGGATTATCAGCTTGTAATTAGGTCTCCACCACGGACTCGACCTCACTCCCAGTGGAGTGTTGGTGTAATGCCTGGCGCTAAGATCAGTTGTATTGGAATTGATATATCCTAGTTGTAACATCCTCGTAATACCGCCATGGTCTTCGGAAAGAGCCCACCACAGTAGCGTTTAGTTATCATGGTCTGGCGTGACAATCTGGACATCTTTCCTTCCCAAAAGCCGATCTACTACCCCCTTATGCCCCTTCCCGGCCGCCCGTGAAAGTGGTGTGCAGCCATATTTGTCTGCCGAATTCGGATTGACATCCTCTAGCTCCAAGAGAGCCTTTACTACCCCCGCATGCCCATTCTCCGCGGCCTACGAAGGTAGTGTCTGGTGATATGGGGTGTCTGTCTGGTCAGGATTGGCGTCCACTTACTCCAGAAGCATCCCGAATACCCCACCGTGCCCGTTCCTAGCTCCGACCGACCAAGCCCATAATTGAACCGTGAATGGCACAATGGAAATATGCACCTGGTTATGAGGCCCCTCCCAGCATGAGAGGACCTAGGTCCCAATCCGCCAACGGACAATAGCCAACCATCTGAGTTGCCTCCTTTCCCCTTCATATCCCAAATAGTTACTGCCAATGATCACATCCGCATGTTTCGATCTCTTTCAAGGAGAGCCCTTTCCCACAATAGGATTGCACCATCCACATTAGCAGAAACACTTCATACCAGATACCTCCTGCAGTATTCAAATCATGCTACTACACATGACCGACCTATGATATCCCCCATTAGATCTCACCCACGAACTCGGGAAAACTAAAACTCGGAATACGACGCGGAAAATCCAAAGCACAGAGAAAGTTATTTTGGGCGCCATTGCGACTATTTGTACTGTGGCCAAAACTCAACCAATCCCCCATCTTAATTCTGGATGTCCATTCCAAAAACCGCCATTACGAAAGAAGGGAAAATATTACCGAGCGACCACACCACTTCGAACAGCCAGACGCCCGGCTAGTGCTTGCGCTAGTAACCGGTCCCGTGGGATTGGGCGTGCTGTGATGTTGCACGCCGTCAAACGCGTGGGCGGTTAGGTCGTAGATTACGACTAGAGGGCGACATCTGCATATTGGAGACGTGGAGCAGGTTTTCGCGGTGTGTTCAAGCCCGGTGTCTTCCTACACCCCATAGAAAGAACAGCGCCCCTCTCCCCACCTAGCATGAGAGACCTCCGACAACCCCACATTAACAATGCGAGTAAGCCTGTTGCCTCACCTCCCGTTCCGAGCGCGGCGGGTGCTACCTCCCGGAAAAGTTCCAGACTATCCCCCACCCCTCTCCGTCGCCAGCCGCGTCGCCGGCCCACGCCACGGTATGGGCACCGGAAAACCCAAAAGGGATAAAGCTCAAGAGGGGGTTGAGTATGGGCCCATGCGCAGCGGGCGCCTGCTGGATCAAGGCTGAAATGATCAGAGTTGACAAAGAGGGTACTCATTGCAATCTTTTCTTTTTGGGAAGCGCGTATGACAGGCTGGCTGAGGATGCTACAGGGAGGATTGAAGGGTGGATGGGGGAGGAGGTTACTAGGCGGTCGTTGGAGGAAGAGGGAGGAGGCGGTGTGAACATTGGTTATGGAGGTGGTGGTTGGGAAGGTGGTGTTGGATGGGTGAGGTAGTGTCGGAGCAGAGGAAAGGAGGTGACAACACAGCGGACTGGTCTGCACCACCCGGGCCCTGTACCGGCCGGTAATTTTCACATCTTTGCAAAGATTCCTAAAAAGGCGGCGAAGTATTCAGTAAACACAAGACCACTTTTTCATCCCGACCAATCATTTACCCCAGATCCAAACCAAAAGTATTACTAAAGCCCATTTCTCTCTCCGAAGACCTCCGTAACATCACTTAGCCATTGCAATTTCGATTCCACCCTTGGATAATTTACTTGTATCGTGCGTGCGTGCCATCCGCACCGGGAAAGTATAAAACTACTCAGAGTAATGGAAGAGCTTTAGGGGGGTATAGCAATCCCTGCGCACGTGTTATGACATCCACTTCAGACCACCGATCCCGCCCCCGCCCCGTTCTTGATCCCACGGTGACGATTCGCCGGCATTAAAACTTGAAGCATTCAAGTACGTATAAAGTAGGGGTAGGGCTTGATTTCAACGACTTAGGGTGTTCCAAACGGGATACAGCGCAACACCCCCCTGTGGTACCTTAGTGGCGCGGATTGTCAGAAAAGGGCAGCGACGGCGGCGAATTCGCGGCAGTGAGGGAAATACTAGGGGGAGGCAAACTGGTTGCTAGAGAATTCGGACAAGATTCTGCAAATTTACAGTCAACTTATATGATTCCAATTTTCCGGCAAGGGCCCTACTATACAAGTACATTACTATCCCCCAAAACACAAAACAAATGCTAACTTGATGAGTAACAGGAACAAGAGACAAGAAACATGAGGATCTGGCCGAATTCTAGGCGGAACGGTAAAGAAAATGGCGAAAAAAGGAGCAAGAAAAAAATAATACAAATCGAAGACCGCCAGCTAAAACAAATGAGAAACGCAGTTATCAAAAAGAGGGATTTGTGGTACATCTAGATCGACAGAGATGCTGCTCACACGAAGCTTTACCCGGAAAATATCTGTGGAATGAGAATAGGTCTGGTGGGGAGGAAGGAAGGTTGTAAACAAGGAAAGCTAGAAGAAAAACAAAAGAGGCGATGGTAAAATACCGGGGGGTAGCAATCGCGAGGGTTGACCAGGTGTTAGGAAGGATGCCAGTTTGCCTTGGGGGGTACCAGGGCGTTATGGGCGGTACGGGAGAGGATCAAACCAGTGTGGGCGGTACGGTTCGCGGGAAGCGATTATCTGAGGACTTGGAAACAGTGTGATTTGATGTCCGGTACCTCATCCTGCTCATCGGGGGCCGTAGGTGGGAGTGGATGTCGGTTATTGAAGTCTGTGATGTCGGTGTGAGGATCATCACTTCGGGATCGCACCTCCATCACGGACTCGTGCTCAGGCCTAGCGGGGGTGGTGCGGACGGCAGGTCACCGGGGTCTACTATATCGAAATTGGTATTGTCCCACTGCTGTAAGACCCGCATAACTTGGTGATGTCCCTCTGAAAGAGCCAGCAATAGTGGGGTTTGGTTCTGGCTATATGACGTGTCGGTGAAGACATCATTCCTAATGAAAGCATCCTCACTATGCCTCGAGCACGTTCCGAGCGGCGTGCGAGAGTAGCATCCGCGAAAACAGGTGTCCGCACAGCCGGGATTGACATTGGCTCGTTCCAAAAAAAAAACTTTATTACCCCTCAAACCCGCGCTAACCCTCCAACAATGGCGACCTCTAGCTACTAGAGGTGCCTATATAGTCGAGATAGATATCGGCTTGCTCCAGTACTCTCTTTACCGCCGCACATACCCTGCCCAAGCGGTGGCCCACGAGAATGGCGCCCAGCCACGTTGAGTGCCTGCCTGGTTGAGATTAACGTCAACTCGTTCCGTTAGCATCTCTACTATCCCTTCGTGCCAGTTCTTAGCCGCCCACGAGAGTGGTGTCCGACCATATTCGGGGTCTGCTCGATCGGGATGGACATCCCCCCGTCCCAACAGCATCTTTACTATCCCCTCGTACCCCTCCATAGCCGCCCACGAGAGTGGCGTCCTACCATCGTGGGCGTCTGCCTCGTCGGCACTGACATCAGCTCGTTCCAAAAGTATCTTTACCACCCACTGATGACCCCCCATCGTGGCCCACAAAAGTGGTGTCCGGCCGAAGTGGGCGTCTACCCGGTTGGGATTGACATCCGCTCGGTCTGGGGGGGCGTTTGCTGCTCCCTCATGCCCGCTCTCGGCTGCCCGCATGGGTGGGGTCTGGCTATGGGGGTGGTCGTCCTCGTCGGGGTTGGCATCTGCTCGTTTTGGTAGCGTCTTTGCTACCCCCCCACGCCCCCCCCCAGCGGCCCACGAGAGCGGCGTCCGGCCATATTGGGTGTCTGCCTGGTCGGGATTCACATCGGCTCGTTCCAGTAGCATCTCTACTACATCCTTTTGCCCTCTCCTAGATGCCCATGTGAGGGCAGTACCCCCCGCGATATCGGTTGCATTAACATCCCATTCCTTCATCTCCAGCACAGCACCAACCATCCCCACGATCCCGAAAAACACAACAGCATGTAGCCCTGTAAATCCCGTAGGCCGACCGAACCCTTCAAAATAAGGCGGCGGGCGTGGATTCCAGTCATAGCGTAATAACATCAGTTGAGCAGATATATGCTTATCGAATCTGCCCAATAGCTGCAGTGCAAGTGTTTTCGCATTGTCCGTCATCCCCCTTCTTGCATGCTCCCCCGAGTAACAAGAGGAATATTCGAGGAGGGGCGTGGTTGAGGGGACCCAGTCAGTAATTGGCGAAAGATCCCGGATACTTCCGAAATTTAGGTATGTTAAGCAAACCTCCGCAATTGCTGAGTGGGGACTAGGGAGTAAGGTCGGGTCACTTGAGAGATGCTCTTTTAGAGTAAAGTGTACTGGCCGGACAGTTGAGGAAGACGCTTCGACTGTAACAAGGCCCAGAGATGATGCTACGAGTGTCCGTATAGTAGGAACATTCTCAACATCAAGTTCCGCCGAACCCACCTCGACTCCCAGGGCATGGCAGAGCTCCTCAGCTCCTAACGGCTGTTCCGAATATAACACCCATATCAGTACCTTCAGCCCAAGTATTGATTTTTTTCCCTTCTGCGCCTTCAGTTGCGTAAGAGCGGCCGTGTAGGCAGCGCTCAATCCATTGCCCCGTGTCTACTCTCCGAGTTTCTTTCTTCTCTAACGGATTGTTGCCTCTTCCAAAATTGCGTCCATGTTTAGCGAAACAAGAAGGAATCTACGCACAATCTTTGTCAGAATACACCATTGATAGAGTGGAAATGATAAATCCTTCTACGCACACGTCAGATATCTTTTCGAGAATAGTTATCATAATATCTGCCCGTAAATTATCGTTCATTGCTGCTCTCTCGGTGTCATTGTGAGCCTCATCCCCACGTAATTTCTAATGTCCTCACTGCTGGGACTGATGGGTATCACAACCGCCTTGGTGAAATAACTTTGAACGGCTTCCTTGAGATGGGGCCTCCCGGTGAGGAATATCCGCGCCCTCGGGAACTCTCGGGCAATATCCCTCAGTGGCTTAAGGAGATCCGGTAGATGCTTCGGTAAGCATTCGTCTAACGCATCGATACAGATGAAGACTTGGTGTAGCGAAGCAATCGTGATCTTCAACATTCTCATCAGATAAATTAGGTGCTCGAGTAACCAAACACTCCTGCATTCGTTTCGTCGGAGAGGCGAGAATTGAAACAGGATATCCCAGTACGATACTGTACCGTACATAAGGGAAGATGCGGAAGAGCTGTGGAAGAAGATGGACTGCGTCAGAATGTATTTTTCTTTCACGGTTTTCATAAGTACACTTTCAGTCTCTCCCGTGTCGATCTGTCTCTATCTATTCATCTGAGATCGTTGTCGGTAGTCCTTTCACTCATACCTTTATACACTTTTTATCATCCTAATGTATCAGATCCGTCGTGCATAAACCTTGTTGTTGAAGGAGGTAATTTACGACACACAAAATCATGATATCCGTTGTTGTGTTCGGGTCACGTGGTGATAGACCAGTGGAACTACGAGTGCCGCCGATTAGTATATTGGTCACTTGGTAGTGGATTAAACCAGCATGTTGCAACACGATTTTCTCAACACCACAACTGACCAATGCTCCCCCACTCTCATATCTACACAATTGTCTTGATACAAGCCAACGGAAGCAAACGAGAAATAAAAAAAATAAAAATCCAAGAATACAAAGACAAGACATGGAAGGGGGGGGGAGAAGAAAAAAAGAAAATAAAAAGTCTTTCTTTTGAAAAAAAGCAGCAGCATTGTAGCAACAGAATAGGGTAAAGATGGTAGTACCACGATCATATATAACTGTTCTCCATTTCCATGTATGTCTCCTGCTCTCTTTCTTTTGGACTCCTGTACTAACTAATGAAGGAAATGCTTCTCCGTGAATGCACACAACTTCCTAGCCTCCACAGATCCCTATGTCCGGGCCACCGGCCACCTTCTACCTAAAACACAAATCTCCGCCCTACAAAGAACTCTCTCACCCCACTATCACCACTGTTCCTCCCGCCAGCCCCTATACCCCTCGCCCTTACCCAACAATAAGTGGTAATAGGTAACTGCTTTTCCGGGTCCTTAATGACTGTAGGTGACCGCGATGGGTGAGAACGGTAGACAAAGCTTTCCGGACAAAAGCTGTTGAGCAATCTCAGCAGATATCAGTGACAGACACCTACGGCAGACAACAAAGAGTAAAGATAACGGTAACGGTAACGATAATGATATGAACGGATCATGATACGGGAAGAGGGAATGGTTACTGAACCGGCAATCGCATACGAACGAGCGATAAAGACAGATATCGATAGTGGGGGATCAAAATCAGAGCGATGGCGAGCATGTCAAGCAGCCTCTGACAATCTCCCATACCCTTATCCATGGAAGTTGTTGTCACCCTTGTTTTTAATAACAAGCTCGTGCTTGTTGTGAAGGTCCAAGCAGTATCTATTGATTAAATCAATATATATCTTTTCCCACTCTTGTAATAATGCTCGTTTAACCTCACCCTTTGTTGTTTGACTCTGACTGGTAAACTCGTACTCCTCCAGCGAATCTTTTAGGTAGTTCCAAAGGGATTCTATTTTGTTAAGATCGGGTGATTGAGCAGACCAATTAACAGATCGTAATCCAAGTCTGTTCCGCTCCTCTTTTCCTACCTCTTTTGCTGGATTGTAAGCTGAAGCATTATCCTCTACCATCCACATCTCCGTTCCAGTTTCCCTTTCCACTTTTTGCATGAATGGATAGTACAGAGGACGTAGAATCTTCTCTCTGTACAAAATCCAATCTATGCCACCTTTGCTCCTGTCTCCCCTCTCTTTAATTAGTTCTTTAAACTCCCAAGCTGGTCGTCGCTTTTGTCATGGATAATCAGAGAGCAAGGGCTCTATTTGATCCAATCTCTGTACATTAGTATTCAATTCCTTCAGAATTTCAAACTCTTGAGTACCCTCAATGAGTGCTTGTGCTCTCCGGTGGTCCTGTTTTAGTCTCTTTACCTCATTCTCCTCCTCGACAATTTTATTATAATAGTCCTTCTCATACTTCATCTCTTTCTCCCAGATAAAACAAGGACCTCAATACCCATAACTCATACATCCCCAAAACATTAGTCGTACTTCTGTAGGTTGAAACTGATTCACATTGTAGTTCAGCGGATTTGAACCACAGGGGCGAGAAATATTTGGTGGACGGCAGGGGGAGCCAATCTCAACCCAGGTCTCGTTAGAGTATGCAAAGCATCTGAATGCAATATACTAGTATTAATAGAATAGTTCATGTATGTACAAAAGAATTGATTTACTGTGGATCCATCCGAATAGCCTAAAACGCAAAGTTCATTCTAGCCTCTTTAAGGTACAAATTCAAGGCAGGCTTAGGTTGTGTGGGAGGGAATCGATAGATGTTGTGATGATTATGCATCACTCGTTCAATTGTAGAACGGGCTGCCTTAATTCCTAATTCTCTTGCTATCTTGGGAAAGGATTTTTGATATTCCTTAATTCCGTTATCTTGTAAGGGACTCTTCAATGCCAAAGATTTTTGGGAGCCTTTTGGTATCAACTCGGGCTTTCCCGGGCGATCTAGACTTCGAAGAACAGCATACTGGTCACGGAAGTCATTTGAATCACTTGCACGCTCCTATATAATTTCTTAATCTTAGTTCAAGTCGTTACATACAATTTTCTTATGTTAAGCTATACCTTAGCTTTTTGACAAATTTGACGTGCAGACTCAGGATAAACAAGAAGGCACTTTGAAATTTCGATACAGTTTTTGCTGGTAAATAAATGGAGGGTAAGGATCGCACAACGCATCTGAAGTGAAATCTCTGGTACTCCACTTGGGCGCCCCATATTGAATATGTTCAGAGAGATTAAGAGGTAGCGTAAGGCAGGAACAGGTGGATTGGAGGTATTCAGTGGTTGATCTAAGTCTCAATCACGGCAATGGCGATGACGATTTTGTCGTTGCTATCATGCTGCTCTAAGGAGGAATTCACATGACCAATATACTAATCGGCGGCACTCGTATGCCACTCCTTGACAAAGTCAACCGTGCCAAGGTTGTGACAGAGCCACAACCCGATGTTGCGAAAGCAACATGTGGCACCCGAAACCTCCTCAGACTGATGGCAGTGCTAGACGATGGTGTTCGATTATGCATTTGGAATATCTTGTGTTTTTCGACTCGAACACGCCTTAGGGTAGAATAATTCAGGTATCTTTGCACGATAGTGGTAGGATATCAGTCGGTTGCAGCATTTTATCCGACAAGGGAGGCCGACCCAGCACACTTATCAGGTTCAGTATCGAGGTACTGTACTCGTATGATTAGGTGGTTTTTGTCTGTATGGTGCTGGGCTTCCCACTGTCCGAAATGCAAAAAAAGCCATGATGAGGACCGAACCTTCCTCCTCTCACTTCCGAAATGTCCAGTAGGACAGGGCCTTACTATTGGATTGACCCGGGTCCTTGGTTGAGTTGGGCGGGTTAATTAGGTTGGGTCGTGGATCTCCCTTCCTTGGGTTGGCTAAGCTCACGGTTGGGTCAGCGGGGGTCAATCGGGTTACCCAACGAACCGGATAAATGTTCTCGCTCAATTTTGAACTTTGAAGGAGGCTTCTCGCAGGGTTGTTGGTGTTGCTATGGGAACATGAGCCCGCCGAGGAAATAGGGAGACCCGATTTGCGAGGGGCAGCAAGGTGCCGGAAGGTTATAAATCTTTTATGCGAGACACTATGGATTTGTTTAACACACTAAGGGTTATAAGACAACCCTTTGCAAGCTACAGTTTGTCAGGTTTGTGGTATTTGGCAGCGTGTCTTTTGATAAGAAGAATTTGCCTTGCCTTGAAAGATGTAGTCTGGAAGCGCGTTAGTACATGTCAAGCGAGAGACGAGGTAGCCGAGCAAGGAAAATCTAGATGATAGTCTTAGTAAGTATTCTAATTGAGAGAGGCGCCAAGTAGAGATTGTAATATCAGTGTATGAGTGCGCAGTGGGGAGAGTATAGAAATACGGATCTCTCTCTAATTCCATGACGGATTTTAGATTTTCCATTGATGTCTTCATTGAATGTTGAATCGGTGGTGCCACGATAAACTGCGGAGGGGGGGCATCACATGATCACTAAAACCCTGTCTTAGTCACTTTCGGATGTGATCAGTCAGCAGCGTTGCAAGCTTGGCATGTACTCGGAGAACTTTTATTTTTTGTTGTACTACTCGTGCCAAGGTTGCAGCTTGGGCACTCCTTCAGAGTGCCTTACAGCTCAACGTCAGTTTACAGCTTAACATAAGATTATGGCTCAACCCGCTTTTGTGGCTCAATTTTGTGGCTTAAGAGGGGATTGTGGCTTTACTCAATTAATATTTGCAAAATAGATTTTATTATTTTATTATTTTATTTGACATTGATTTTTCGTAACTTTGCTTGCTTTTTAATTCCAGAAACTATCAGTTTAGATAAATTCTTCATTTAATTTGTTTAATTTCTATTTGTTTAAGTATTATTTGTTATAGAGCTTATATATGTTTTAAGTTACTATCAGCCTCTATTGAGCTATAATCCTCTCTTAAGCTATAAAATTGAGCCATAAAAGCGGGTTGAGCCATAATCTTACGTTGAGCTGCAAACTGACGTTGAGCTGTAAGGCACTCTGAAGGAGTGCCCAAGCTGCAACCTTGGCACGAGTAAGTACCTTGTGAGGAAAAGTGACAGAAGAAACAAACCAACTGATGAAGGGGAAATAAACATGGCCGGTATGAACAATCCTATGGCAAAATTCTCCACGTTAGATGCGCTGCCTCCGCTCCCACCACAGGGGCTGATTATTCCACCGCCTCTGTTCCCATCTACTCTTTCGTACCGTTGATCAGGAGCTCATACCTACACAGGCTCGCTCCTGTAGGGAGATTACAACCCGCAATCCACGCCTCCACGACATTCAAATTCCCTCCAGACTCTCCCCTAGTGGGAAGCGGAAGCTCGTTTTGGTCTGCGTTCACCACTTCATGGGCAACGAAACGAACCTCCTGGGCCCACCCACCTCCACGATTTGTTATCTGCCACTTTGGAAGATTTGGGCTAGGGCATGCACCCAATCGTGCATCCAAAGCTTAGGATCGGGCTCGACAGAAGGATTTTTGAAACTGTTCGCGCAATTTAAGAAACCGAGCGCAGATGTGCTGTACCTTGAGCACCGTGGCCGAGATTGTGGTGGTGGGGGTGGTGTTGTTGAAGGACGAGTGGAGTGATTTAGGGATAGGATTTTGGGGGCTACCACCTTTTGGTTTACTGTTTTTGGGATTATATCCGCTGGGTTGGGGAGTTTGTTCGGACCGGAGGGGAAAGAGTCTTCCGAGGTGGGTGGGTCACGCGAGAGTGGAGTGCGCAGGGGTAAAACTGAGTATAGCTTCGTTGTCGCTGGTACATTCTGGTAGCACCGTGGATGATTTTTTTGGCTAGGAGACCTGGGCAAAGTAAGCAAGGTATGTGCTAACAATAATACCCCCGTAGGAGGTTAGAGGTGCTAATGGGTACCAGAGGAACTTGGCGTCCAACACCAAAAACTACCAATGAACAGCGCTCTCACTTTACCACTGCGACGGAGCAGTACTTGATGTCGCATATTGAATTCGGTTTTATTCTCTAAACTACCCGTATGTACTGAAACCACGGAACTGATAGCAAAGAGTGGCGGCGTCGTTAATCCCTCCGGCCTAGGAAAGCCGCTGCAATGTTGTCCGGGGACTCGAAACCAGTGGGCAAGCGGTTGACGGTAAAACAGCCCTTGCGCATTCCATGAGCTACTACACATCCTACACCGGACATTTCTAGCATCCGCCGAAACTCGCACCCGCAGCCGCGCACTCAAAGAACTCGTTTGACCTTACAAACAGAAGAGTGAAAGATTAAGCGGTCCGGCGCTGGTGAATTATAGGGAACGGGGCGGGAAATACAGCTTAGGGCTAACTCATCTGGCACTAGAACGTACTCTAGGACCTTAGCACAAGTACTATCTCCTCGTCAGCTGGGGCAATGATACAACTGGATCCCGATCCAATATTCGATAGCGGGCGTTTTGTGAAACGCAGGATAGAGCCAAGGGGATCTAAGCCCGTGTCTGTACTAGGCCTGCGATAGTGGGGCCTGAGCCCATGATGCCCCATGATGCTCCCATTTTATCACCACTTATTCCACTGCTTTTGAACCGGCGCCTCGGGAAATCTCACTGCCACCAAGCCCACAGAATTTGACTACCTACGAATCTCGGATGCTACTGTTCGTAAAGCAGTTGGGAATGCTGCCGCAGGGGATAGTATAAGAAATTACGCGAAAATAGTCTAACGCTGGGAAACAGTATTTGGAAAGAGCGTGTAGAAAAAGCGCAGGAAGGCGGGGGAAAAGAAGAAATCATCTAACACGATCCTGAGGTGGTGAGACTACGGCTGGAGAAGAGAAGAATGGAACAGGGAGGGCAGCGTCTAAAAGACATTCCGGATCCGCCTGTTTACAGCGCAGCCGGGCGGGACACTGCCTTCCTGAAAGGTTCCATTCTATCTCTCTCTCCATCCCCGACCCCTTGCCGACTCACTGCCCAACGCCAACACCCGAAAATCCGAAAAGGGAGGAGCTCGAGGGGAAGCTCTGCCTGACCCTGCGCGCATTGGACGTCTGCTGGATCAATGTTGAACTGGCTGGGTGCTTCAAGTTGTTGTGGGCTTCTCTTTTTAAGAGAAGTGTATGAGAGACTTGTTGGGGATGCCGCGGGGAGGATTGGAAAGCAAGGAGGTGGTGTGGAAACGGTTTTGCCGATGGTCGTTGGAGGTGTGGAGTGGATGAGTGGGATGGTGTTGGAGTGGGGAGGGAAGGGAGGGAGTGGTGGTACTCTGAACATCTTTATGATTCGGACTTTGTACTGGCTGTTAGTAATTGCCGGCTTTTTAAAAGTGTAAAGGTGGTAAGGTTCCGAAGTATTGAGTAAACATAAGACCCTTTTTTACTTTGAGCAATTATTTACTCCCATTCTGGACCTATCCTATAAACAAAATTCCGTTTCTCTCTCTCCGGCGACCTCCGTATCACCGATCCGCCACTTACAATCGTGATTCTACTCTTCAATAATATACTTGCATCGTGCCTGCATAGCAAGTGCGCCGGGAAGTGTAAACCGGAGCGGAAACTTACATCGTATCCGCCAAATACTGTGTGTCTGCCGGTTCGGCGATTCCCACGACAATTTATTGGTTGGAAACCAAATCCTCAAAAACCCGAAAAATTAACGCAACTTCCCTGCCCCCAACCTTCCACATATTCCCGAATACCCCTTCTTAAGATACTGCTTCCCACCCCCATCATTCACCGGTGCTGATCCTGCACTATGCTCAGCGATGTCCATAAAATTAGAAAAGCCAATACCACCCGTGTGAAATTTCACTGAGCAGAAGATAGCAGAATATGAAAACCACCAATAGGGATCTGCAGTCAAGAACAGGTAGGATGTCAAGAAAAAGAAAACAAGCCTGATTACATTGGAGGGCAGAATCTAGTGAAACAAATAACAGAACCTTCCGACAATAGATCAAACCACAGCCCCCTTACTCCGGTACCCATCAGTTTCCAACCGGACGTTTTCATGATATATCATGAGGTGCTACATTTTGAAATTAGTTATGAACGGTGTGATAATCTTGGAGTCCTCATTTTTTTCTAAGTCGCCGGAGGTGTCTTCTATATACAGTATTTCCTTGCAATTAAGATTGTCCCCCTATCTCCTGCATACATATTTCTTCATCCTTCTTTCCAGTAACGCCAGCATTCCTATGCTCCGGAAACACTTCCACCAAACCTTTCCTGAAACGGTCTTGCTTATGAGTCTCATATCTGACACTGTTCCTTACTCAAGCATTGTATCAAATCCAAGATCTCGAACAGACCTAACAAACAGACTGTCTCCTCCTTGTTTCCTAACCTTTGTAGTGTGAAACATCCAAGTATCAACCCCTATGAACCTTAACCTCAAACAGTCCATCGTTTTGCTAGCCGCTAGCTGGGGCCATGAGGAAAACACCTGCGCTACACTTCGCCCACAGATAAGAACATATTCTGTACACTTAAACACTTCCAAACAAACTCCTGGATTTCCAACCAGGCTTCCAAGCCCACCATCCTCTTATTATCTCCGTAGCTGGTTACAACTAGCCTGAGGAAGCTTTGTAATTTTCAACACTACATATCTTGTGTAACGACCCTGCTGGATCTTACAGTAGACTTAGTCTTATCCTATGCCGGAGCCGGGAAGGGTTACGGTTAGGCTAGTCTAGTAACTCTACCAAAGGGTTACCATGTGGGCTAAGCAAATGGTAATGCTTGGACTGCCAACTAGAAAGGTCTACTGGGTAGGTAGGGAAAGTCTACGCTGCGAGATCAGAAGGCTTCTGAGAGTCCCTGCGCCTTACCCTACCTAATGTAGGTAGTTACCCTACCTTAGAGAGTATAGTTACCCTACCTTGGCAGAGTGGTTGCCCTACTTTGGGATAGGAGTTACCTTACCTTGAGTGTAAAAGGTTACGCAAAGTTCCGAACGAAATTATAGGATTGTTGGTTATGCGAGATTATACACGAGGTTCGAATATGGACTCAATTGGGTAATCCATTGTTGAACTACGAACCAATGAAAATCCCGCCTTGGACGAACATTGGGGGAACAGAGTCCAACACCCCCCTCTGGCCCCGATGTATGAACAATGCGTCATGGGCTTACAGAAGGGTAGTTGCTAGCTTACTAGTAAGGGCCTATGATTGAAGACAGCGGCATAAAACTGTATACATTGTCGCCATCCAGTGGACCGGAAACTGTTCATAGGATATATGAGGGGGAATGAGGCGATCGAATGGTTACACAGGAGGTTATTTGTGAGTGCATACGCCACTGATACTTATAAGCCTACCAAGGGAGGATGCAAGGTATACCGGAGGCCGGGAAGGTCTCCGGATATGTGGTAAATCTGCGACTCTCGTATGTTCCTGAAAGACTGTAAGATGTCCGGAGGTTGTTAGCGGACTCTGGCTCCTAGTAGTTTAGTCTTGGTAGACGTGCTTAATGTCAATGGCTGCGGGTAGTGCCCGTGCAAGCCAATGGCTTCAGTACCTCATCATGGGAGTCTGTAGACCAAGCTATCTTATCGAAGAAAGTAGAAAATGATAGACTAGTAGAATGTAATAATACCAAGGAGTAGTAGTCTACAGGACTTGCATAGACGAATACGTATGGGACAGTGAGTTCAATATTGGGCTAGCTTATCTGTAACCTGCTGGCTCGCTACTAACAGGACAATTATGTAAAGAGTTTTCCCTTGCAGCTGAATATATGTATCAGAATGCTGTGTGAATACTTCACGCTGGATAACGAACTAGCAGAGCCGGCTGACATTTGGAAGGATGTTAGCCTGAGGCCCATAGGAGATGGGCATGCAGGTGATAGTGGTGAGCTTGGCAGTGATGGAGAGGAGCTGGGAATATAATTCTACTTAAGTATATGCGAGACCTCTTCTCCTAAGACGATTAACTATCCTCTCAAGATCTTATTGAGCAAAGCTGCGGCTGACGATATTAATTTTCCCCGCTAAGATTTTCTCTCCTACATATTTGTTCTTCACTTGTGTACAAAGAAAGCTTTAGTACGGCCGCATCCTTGGGATCCATTTTCCCACAGGGAGCCCCCGTTACACCTTGTTTAAATTGTCACTGGCATAGCTGAACTTTCCTACCAACCTTATATCTGATTCCCTGATTCCTGTTTTACCACTTCTAATTCACGATTTTGTAGACATACCAGAGTACTGTGCCCAGTGCCACCACCTTGCGTCCAGAGGTAACACACCTATGCAGAGTATCTGGGGAGGCCTGCTGAAATACACTACTCAGTGTAATAATAGTGATGTCCATCTTGAAGGCCAACCTATACTATGGTTAGTCATGGTTATTGAATTATGTAGGTGGTAGGATATCTATAGACTATATAGAGTATACAGTCATGATACTAAAAGTATATTGTGGGCATGTTAAGCAAAGAGGTATTTGGTATGAAGAAAGATTGGTAGAGATTCTTCTCCTTAATTGTTTCTAAGCGAATTGGGTGGTAGTTATTGAATTGTGAAAACGGTATGATCATAATGGACTATAGAGAGTATACAGTCGCGATACTAAATGTGTATTGCAGGCACGTTAAGCGGGGAGGTATTTGGTATAAAGGAAGATTGGTAGAGATTCTTGTTCATAATTCTCCTAAGCGAAGTGGGCGGTAGCTCCTATATATACAGGTTTGCATCCTCAGCATGGACTACGTGTATCTTGAGGAGTGTGGAGTGAACGTGGGTAGAAACATAAGGGTGACCATGTTTGACCCTGAGAATCTGCCAAGGAAATCCCAAATAATGTGCATTAATCAAAAGGGGTGTGAGGGATATAACCGTAAGTCTGAAGAAATAATTGTTGGTTAAAAGAACCGGAAAGTATGCATAAAGATGGAGAAATATCCCAAAAACTCTAAAGAAAACACATGTGATAATCCTGATCGCTATCATGAAATATTCAATGAAATATACGTCATATATGTCCTAGCTGTAGTAATGTTCTCGGCGAACAGGTAAATCCGTAACACTAACAAAGTATGAGAATACACCATATCATCAAAGTAAAATAAACATAGGAAACAAATCAAAAAATTTTAACACTTCCCCTCATTATCTACAGTCTAAGAGTTCTATAAACCTAAGATGTGCCGGTTTCGCAAAGATTTTGGTGGAGATGTCGGCAAGGTTATCGGATGTCGCAACCTTACGTAAAGTGAAAGAACCACGATTGATTTCCTCTTGTATTTTATGAAAATGGATATCAAGATGTTTTGTTCGTTCGTTAAGTTGATAGTTGGTAGCCAGAAAATTTGGGCCTGTATTATCGGCATGCAAAGCGATTGGTATGGTTAATTGAACATCACGGAGACACTTTTGGAACCATTGGATTTGTCCAGCCGCAAGTGACATAGCAACATATTCCTCTTCCGTAGTTGTTGTAGCGACTGAGGCCTGTTTCTTAGATCGCCATGAGATACATGAGCTATTGAATAGAACAATGTATCAGGGAAAGGAACAGTGGGTGTCTAGGCAGGCAGTAAAATTAGCATCAACATAGGTATCGATAGCATTTGTTGTATTATACGGGTAAAACAGTGTAATGTCTTTCATTCCAGTTATGTATCGCAGGACGTGTTTAGCGGCGTTAAGATGCTGGTCGGTAGGGCAAGAAGAATATTGATTGAGAAATCAAATCGTATAAGCTAGATCGGGTCTGGTTCCAGTCGTCAAATACATAAGTAATTATATTATTGATTAGTAAATGGATGGGTCCGGTATCCGTAGGTCTTCGATCCCTTTTGTAAGTTGAATGCCTTTTGGTAAGGGTGTAGAAACGGAGCTGGAATTATCTATGCCATATCGGAAGAGAACTGACTTGATGTATTGTTGTTGGTTAAGAGGTATCCCGTCTGATGTATATGTAATGTGTAGGCTGAGCAGGAAGCTAACTTCCCATAGATCGGGAATCTCAAATGCTGTTTTCAGGTCTTCTATCAGAGTTGTAGTGTAAGGGGTATTGACCGAAAGGAGGGCGACGTCGTCAACATAAACCGATATGTGTATGTCATGTTTGATGTGAACAAACATGCATGGGTCAAGGGCTGATGTCGTAAAGCCTTTAGAGATTAAGAATTTAGGAAAGAGAGCATACAATTCATTTGCGGATTGCTTAAGTCCATAGAGATATCAGTTAAGTTTCCTTACTTTGTCTCTGTCACGGTACCCTTGTAATGGTCACATGTAAACTTCTTCGTTCAATTCACCATGAAGAACAGCTGATTTAACATGAAATTACCGTGGTTGCCATTTGTTTTTGGCGTTTGGCTCTAGGAGGAAGCGGAGGGATTCATATTGAATGACTGGTGCAAAGGTTTCTTCATAGTCGAAGCCGGGTATGAGTGAAAATCCTTGAGCAACAGCTCTTGCACGATACCTTTCCAAGGTTCCGTCAGAAGCCTTTTTAGTTTTAAATACCGACTTACTATCTATCAACTTTCGATTAACAGGTTTATTGACAATGTCAAAAGTTTTATTCTTCTCAACTACTTTTATCTCATGGTCCATAGCCGAGGTCCACTGAGTTTTTAACAGGCTGTTCATAGCTTCGTAATAGGTGGTTGGATCGGCATCCGCTATCTCTTATGTAGTTCTACCAAAGTGTTGAGGTGTATGTGGGATTCTTCCAGATCTAGTTGGTGTTGTATCAGGGTCCTACAGTTTTTCAGGAGATTCTGGGATTGAGGATGGTGGACATTCGTAATTGTTGGAATTTTCAGGCGGTGAAGGAGGAAGAAATTTGATTGTTGTTTGTTGAGGTGTTCTTTCTTGTTCAATTTCCTGAGGCTTATCTAGTGGTTTCGAGGCTATTGGAATAGAAGGTAAAACAATTGTTGCAAGAGTAGCTTTTGATGAAATGGGTTCCACTAGGGCAAGGGGTATTATCGTCTTGGTTGTCCAATGGAGTTGTCTTGGTTCTGTAAACTTATGTTGCGGTCGGATATAAACTCAGTAGATTTTATTGGAGGAAGTATATCCAACAAGGTATCCTTCGCTAGCCTAGGGTTGTAGCTTTGTACCTGGTTTTCTAGATTTCTCTAGTATATGGACAAAACATTTAGTACAGTATAGGCGTATGTGTTTAATTGACGGCTTTTTGTTGTTGAGAGATTCATAGTGTAACAACCCTGCTGGATCTTACTGTTACGGGTAACCAACTCAGAGCTCAGTAGAGTATAGTTATGCGTATGGTGTAATTGAATAACGGAGAAATGTCAGGGAGGCGTCGTGAGAATAGTCGCAAGGTTTTTTGTTCGCTAATACTACTAAGAGTACGAATTGTATGTAATAACGTGTTATATTGATAAGATCTCTTCTCCGTTCGCTGGTTGTCTAATAGCTGGGGAGGAACTCTTATATTTATATCCCGCGTGAGTTTCCGCGGTCGGTACATCTAATACCTATCCTGTCTAAGTACCTCTAACAACCCGCTAACTAATTTATCTTATCATTCTGAGTGCGAACACCCATAGACCCTGAATATTTTCTTGCGCTTTGGTCATCAGGCCATGATAGCTGTTTTCTTCCTGACGGTGTCCTAGACTCCGCCAGTCAAAAGCTATCGATGCCCTTGCCATATGAACTTAGTCTGAATATGCAGCCCAATTGCGAACATACCAGTCGTTCCTCTGTTATTGAAGTGATCAGTTTCAATATCAGACACCGGTGAACAATGCAGAGACATGACTGCATTATCTCAACAAAGGTTGGTAGGCTTAGCGCTCCATCGCTTCTTTGATTTGTCTAGCGAGAAGTTCTTGCGGCTACATCCCCTTGGCCTAAGTCCGTTTGTTAGAGCTCCAGACCACATGTCCGATAACCCCCTTTTAAACCGACCAATAATTTCTAATTTAGTTATCTCATATACTTTGAGACTCCTATTAAGGGCTCGGTAGTTTTTATGTCGGTCGGAATAACTATCTCACCGATAATATAGGTCGGTAACTTATCGCAATCTGAGGGTTGTTTCCTTGGCAATAAACGATCGCTCCTTTATGCCTAACACGAGCTCTCTCCTCAAAAAGGTTCGCCTCGAAACTTTTCCTTACTTTTTAGAACTCAACATAGTAGGTTAAAAAACCTTCCGCGTTTGCTGGGCCACGGCAGGAAAACCTTTCGATATTATTCTACCTCAGCCCTATTTGGCATCTCAGGGTTTTCTCTATGAAAACTCTCAACCATTTCTTGAGCATGTTCCATGCTCTCCGGTGGCTCCCAGGTGTTCTCGTCTTCCGAACATCCCTTCCACTTAACAAAGTATCTGAGTTCGCGCACTCGAGTATTTCGCCCGCGAACTCTCCTAGTATAAGAGATTATTTCACTTTTAACTATCTTTTCTACCTCCCATTCCAAATCGCCTTAAATCTCTTCCGGCTCTTTAGGAGGTTGTTCTCGTCCGGGCCGATTAGACGTTCGGTAGGGTTCTAATAATGATACATGGAATATCGGGTGTATGTGCCATCGGTCGGAAATCTCTAACTTGTATGATAGTCTTCCTCTTTTTTCTAGTACCTTAAACGGTCCATAGAGTTTAGGACTTAACTTTTTTGATGGTCGTTTGGAACGAATATTTTTGGCGTTGAGCATAACCTTGTCGCCAATTTTGATGTCTGGTTGTTTCTTCGCCTTTCGATCGTAGTATTTTCTCATGGCTTCCCGAGTCTTTTCTAAGGCTTGTTTTGC
>QLOI01003456.1:0-42933 GCA_003313605.1 Tuber umbilicatum | reverse complement strand
TTGGCCAACATGTCGTTCACCGCTATTAACTCCGTGGCTGGTGGGGCAAAGAAAGATACAAGCAGAGGTGGAGGCAAGGAGACTAAGCAGAGCGATAAGATGGCAGCTAAAGATCAAGTCAAGGAATTGTCGGCGGAAAAGGAAAAGGAAAAGGATACGCAGGAAAAAGAAGCGTATATCAAATTTCTCAAGGGAACATATGGTGAATATCCTTCACCTCAATTCGTTCTTTTTTGTTGCCTCCAATTGGATCTCTGATCAAAACATTGACGCTAAACTAAAAATCCGAACTATAGATGTCCGCGACTCCGAACTCACTCTTTCGCTCAAGAAGTCGACATCCTACCTTCTCCTCCGTCACATGGTTATCCGCAAATTTATCAAGCGGTATGAACCGGACGAAAAAGGAAAGCAGTTTCAGACTTTCTGTTGCCATTGCGACAAGTTCTGGGGTCCCTATGATATGCATAATACTACCACAAGTTATTTGATTAGACATTTCTCTATCGACCATCCTGAGCTGCCCAAATCGTATCCCGAGGAGGATGCGCTTCTCCGTCGCATGAAGAAAGGAATAGTCGAGGATGTGATTGATCCTAAAGAGGCCAAAGATACAAAGAAAGATACAAAGGGAAAGGGTAGAAAGAAGGGTGGTAAAGGCAAGGCTGATGGATTGGAAAAAGCGAAGGCTGGTGAAGAGAGCGCAAAAGGGGGAGGTCGTGAACAGGAGGGGAAAGGCGGACAAGCGAGCGCCAGAAAACTCGAGAAAAACAAGAGGGGTAGGGCGGTTGCGGAGCCCGAGACTCCTGTTCAATTGAAGGCTGCGGACGCCAACGCAGTTTCTATCGGGAGTGATGAAGCTCTTGCCTCTCTTCGCAGGACTCGCTCCGGGAAGAGAACTGGCCAACCTGAAAATGTCTCTGCCGCCGGTATCAATGTTGAATCTCCCGGCCTAAACACCGCCCGCAAGCGCAGAAGAACCGAGACCTCTACGGTCACCAATCGCAAACACAAAACCCCCTCAGTTGGGGAGTTTCTAGCAGAGGCAGATCGCACCCTTTCTACTCTCCTGCCTCTAGAGAAAGATTCACCATCTCTCCTTCCTCCTCCTCTACCTGTCGAACAATCCACCACTACCGCCACCTTCCCGGCGCCTTCGTCTTCCGCCACTCCCTTTGTCCCCGCCACCCTTGACTCCACAATCCCGCAAACCCCCTTCAACCAATCCTATAGAAACCTCTTGACCGAATTCCTCGCCTCGAGCGAGACCTCTCCCAGCGTCGTTGAGACCAAAGAATTCCACGACCTTGTCAACTTCCTCAATCCGGAAACTCCCAAGTTCAACTTTAACAGCTTGTTTGACGAGGTCTTTGCTCGCCAGAAGGAGATCCGCACCGACAAGCGTGAGAAGCCCGATGGGAGTGTTCGCACCAAGAAGTTTGAAGATTCCCTTAAGAAGGAGAAGGAAAGGAGAAGAAAGAAGGAGGAGGGATACAGAGCTTGGTTGTTTCGAGAATAGATCAATTGCTTCCCGGTACTAAGAGCGGAAACTGGATGGAATTTGAATGCGGGAGGACGAATGTATTATTATGCGGTGTCTTTTCCTTTCCCCCTTCTTTCCTTCCCTTCCTTCATGTAGGTTTTTTTTTGAGGTTTGATTTGGTTTGTAGTTGGTTGATTGGTTGTTTCGTAAGTAAGTAGGTCTCTGGTCGGGGCGATTAGCAACCTACTTACCTTACTCTCTTACTTTACTTGCTATCTATACTCTTCTCCTTTTCTTTTAGTTACTTGATCATTGCGTTGTGTTGCTTTAGCTCGGGGGGTCTGCGTTTTAACTTTTTATTATTTCTTTCTTTCATTGCGCTCACACCCGGAACCCCCACCCTTTCACATGCGAGTGAGATGTTGTGACATTCAACTATGTCTTTGCGATGGGACGGATAGTCGGGCAATGCCACTATATTCATACATGCCGCGCAGCATATTTGTCATTTTACAATAGGTTTTTGAAATTTACGGTACTACGGAGTTTGTGTTTGCGCAGCGTAGTGCTGCCCGGGATATTATCACGCATCGCGAAGCTTCATCGGTTGGGAGTCAGCTTCGTCCGTTTTCGAGCGCGTCTTTTCCGGTAGGGGATCCGGGTATGGTAGCATGAACTGGACGTGAGACGGATTACAGAGAAATACGCTCCGGTCCGGTATTCCGCGGCCCTTTCGAGTCGCAGCAGTCGGTCTTGTAATAATAATAATTTTCTAATAATCAAGTGTTTTAATTCATTTCGAGCGCTATATACTTGTACGTACTGTACTGCACTGTATAACAGAACCTATTCAAAAAGTATCCGTCTATCCGCCGTCCGTAGCACAATCTCCACTCTTTAAGCAAGTGTTTGCGCATCCCGACTCACTCCTTTCCGACGGGCACTATCATGGAACGCAAAGCATCCGGTATGATATACATCCGCAAAGGCGAAAACTCAACCAGACACCTCCCGCCTCCCCACGCACGACCAGGATAAACCCTGGGTCGAAGATCCCCATCACATCGTACGGCATGTACTGTACATTCTTTCGGCACCCGGATAGAGTCGGGATCGACTACCCCCCCGGGAATACACCGGGGGAAGGGGGGAGGAACAAAACCCCCCATTCAGGGAGCCAACTTGGCCTTGAAAACACCCCTTCGCCGGAGCCCTGTAATTCGGATGTGAGGTGCTGATACTTCTACGACACCCCACCCGTTCCGAGTACACGACTGTGTCGATAATGGATTGTGCGGTCGGTGTCCGGCTGTGCCGTGTCAACCTTTTTGGCGATAACTCGGCTCGGGAATTGAGGTTTTGCTTCGGTGCGCGTGGTGTCGTGGAGAAGCTTAGTCCCTCAGATCCGACTTGGTTGGTCGCGTTATTTCCGGGGGGGGGGGGGNNGGGGTAGATGGCCTTTTCCTCCCGGGACGTTCCTTCGCTGCGGGGTAGATGTGATAGAGCTAACTTACATTCAGCGTGCACAGGTATTTAAGAAAATATATAAAAGGTTGGCTTGTTCCTTTCTTTATTATACTTCACTCTACGGTGCCTGCGCGGAGGCCAAAGGACCAACAGCTGATACCTCCTGTTTCCCATTTCGGACACAAAACCTTCTTGAGATTCTCACCATCTCAAGTTCGGGGGATGCACTATCTCATTGAACTGTTGCCTCTCTTTTCTTTTAGAAAAAACGCCAATTGTTGCCCAAGGGGCAGGCGATAATATGTTTATAGCGAGCCATAAGAAAGGCCAAACACGCTGGCAGCCATTCAACAGCCAATAATGCACGCAAGTGATAATTTATTAGGGAAAGCATACATAGTACACAATGTGGGGGGAGACTAATCTACAATGTATTACGCCAAGCCTAACAAGCAAACTAACCCACTAAAGAGAGAGAGTAAAAACAAGGTAGTAAAGAGGAGTAATAGCTAAACGAGCGAACAAGCTGTGCTCCCACTCCAAGCCGAAAGAAGGAAATGGTACAGACTCAAGCAACATACTGATACCAAGTCTCATTCTCGGGGAGGCGTTCCATGTAATCTTTGTCGATCAATCTATATCCTCTATTTAGCCCTAATCCTGCCACACTTCCAACAGGGAAAAAAAGGCATACCTCTCAATCTGCTTCTTGATTTCTGGAACGTCCAACTTCCCCCGATTCTTGGTCTGATCAATTGTCATCTGAATTAGATCATTATGCCTCAATTTCTTCCTGCTCTTCATAATGCGGATGATGGCAGCCTGAGTCTCGTACTGCCTGTCCTGAGCCACGCGTTCAAAGGTCTCTTCCTTCTCCCGCTTCGTTTCCTTGAGCTGGATCTGGTTGATTTTAATGCGTAGCTTGGGCTCCGAGAAGCTCCGGTTCACGCGGAAGTTGTCTGTCGGGAGGATGTCCTTTCCCCTTGTCTCCTTCTGGAGGACACGGTATCTAGCGCACGCGAGGGATTGGAGGGTGCGGATTAGTTGTCTGTCGTCTGTGAGAGAGGGGTAGGTTAGTTTTGTTCACTCTTTAGATGGTGGAAGCTACCCAATCCGGTGCCCTCTTTAATTTGTTTGTACGAGAGGTAGGTGTCCAATTCCGCGTCGTTGAATAGTAGGAGGACTACTGCTTGGAGGACACTCAAAACTAGCTCCCTGTTCATTCCCTATTTTTCCCCCTTCATTATTAACTTGTTAGGGAGCGGCCACTGAGGTGATCCAATCATACCGGTGCAAATCTCGCCCTTAGAACACAGTGTGACAAGGCATGCCTCCACATGAGCTTCCTTCCACTATGTTTTTCGCAGTAGACATTTTTATAAGATTCTAGATATTGCGCCATCTGGAGTGGAATGACTACCGGCACCTCGTCGTATGTTGGCCATGCTGACTGGGAAAGTACTAGAACATTGAGATCTACATTTGGAGAACTCCCTGTGTGGTTCCTTGTCATTTTAAAATGTGATATCGCGTCTCGAGATATTTCAATGTCTTTAAACATGCTCTCTAGGTTTTGAGTAAATCCGGATCCGCACTCTAGAATAGAAGTCAGCCAAACCCTTATAAAGATCAACTCAGGATACCATACCAGTTTTCAATTTGGTCAGCATGCTCCGTTCAGCATCTCGGCTGGCGCTTCTATCCATCAACAACCTCCTTGCAAGATCTCTCTTGTAAAACGCTTCAAACACATCCTTCCCTTGGATGAACCTAAATAGGTCAAGCACTTGCTCCAACGAGTGAGCCAACCTAGCATCTTCATCACCAGGTGTCCCCGTAGAGGCCCCTCTAGCACCCCCTCTCAGTAGCGTATCGACATATTTCGCAATCATTTCAGCCGGCTTTGAATTTGCCATCTCCGAACGATCCTTCGCACGTGCATTGAGGAATGTTCCAAACGACTCCCTCAAAGCGTAAGCCAACGTATCGTCACCCTTGAATGGCATCCTGACGAAAGTATCTAGGCTATCCTTAAGCTCTAAAAGCCGCTGCACCATCTCGTTTTCTCGGCTCTCGTCCTCAATTATACCTCTGCCCACAGCAAGTATGTATTTCTCCCATGCCGACCTTAAATAGCTGCTCGGTTCCCCTATCCGTTCAAGAAGGCTATAGAGGATCGCCAAGGATTTGTGGTCTTGCTCTTGTAAAAGCTCCTCAATACTCCTCTGATCAGTGAGGATAGGCAATTGATTTTTCAACAATCCCTCCTCGAGTATAAGTCCCATGGATCGCTTTGTAGGTGGATCCAAGCGATACCTCTCGCATCTTAATGCCTCCTTGTGTAACTGTTGGGAGCATTCGTCCAGGTAGTCCGCAAGGGAGTTAGAAGTTGCCCCTAGGATCCCAAGGCGACAATAGTATTCTCTGGACATGGCCAGGAACTGGGGTTCAAAGTTCGACGCATAGAGGTCTAGGCTATCTACCATGCGAACGGCAGATGTGAGTAGAGAAGCGTTGATTGGGCACTGCTGGCGATCGCGTTCGAACAGGGTCATGATTCCATTCATAAATTTGGTCTCTATTTCTTGGGCTAGTATTATATGGTGCCGAAAGAGCTCTAGCCCGGTAGGTTCCACGGGCTGAAGACTCGGATTGGTATTGTTAAGGAGGTAAGAACGGTCCAGGTACAAAAACACGGATCTGATCATCCCCTATATTTTACGGACATCAGAATTAGTTCGCTTTCGTTTATAGAAGGCTTAGATCAATATCCAACTAACCAGCTGGTCATTCCACTTCTCCCAAGCACTAACAACACACTTGACAGTGTCATCTTTCCAGCTATTGCAGGCCATGATAGAATGCTTGAGGCGATCACCAACGTAAGCAGCGCAGCAAGCCTTAAGCCTAGTGTAGAGTTCGCCAGCCCTATCGGCTCTACAAATATTTTCGGTGCCTCTGTACAACTCCTCCAAGCTAGTAGATATTTTGCGGCTCTCAAAGATTGCTGTGAGTGCAGCTTCCAAAGAGCCCCAAGTGTGATTAAAGTAGACATCCGGGTCAATCTTTGAAGGGCTGCGCAAATTCTTTATATATAATTTGCGAGGTGCGCCAGCGTGGGGTTGAAACGGGGCGGGGCGCGGGGGTTTAGTCGCAACTATATTCATATTTGGGTTTGGCGGACCCCGAGGGTTGGGTGGGGGACCAGTGAGATCAACAATCTCGTTCTCAGTGATGCGGCGCCAGGCTTGCTCGTTCAAAGGAGTCGACATGTTCCTTGAGTGCTCAGGTTGTTCCGAGTTTTTTCGGGAACGTTTTGGACTACTTGGGCGAGGGGTAGGTACGTCCGAATCTGAGGCGTTAGTTCCAAAGAAATCGGTGATGCTTCTCTGAGAAAGGCCTTGTGACGACAGAGGGGATTGTAAATGTTGTTTGCGCTTTTTGCCCTGAGATTGCGTCTCTTGATCGGACACCTTCTCCGGCATCTACCAATGGCTCGCCCCGAGCGATGGGAAGACTGTGGTGATCAAGTAGCGCAGGTGGTGCAGTGTCCGTTGGGAGGGGAGGGGGGTGAATGTGAAGTAGCAAACAGATGACAAGCGTGAACTGGGTCGGATTCGGGATAATAGATGAACCAGTCGAAGGGTTTAGTCCAAGGGAAGAACAGCCGATACTAGTACAGTAGCCGATACAGTAGAGGTTAATAGTAGAATTGAGAAGTAAGGTGAGAGTTGTAATAGACAAGGGGAAAGAGGGAGGAATAATGATATTGTAGCGGAGATAAGAGGAGGTAAGAGGATAGGTTGTTTGTTCGAGTGAAGAAGATACACCACCAGCACGCATAGGAGGAGAGGAGAAAGAGCGAGAGAGAGAGAAAGAGAAAGAGAGAGAGAGAAGGGGATAAAGAGGAAGAGAGAACAAAAAACAAAAAACAATTGGCCTTGGCTGTCCTCTCCTCGATGCGTTGTGGGCTAGGTAGAATAAGATGAGTGCTGTGGATTGACGATTTTGTATCACCGGTACTGAGTATTCTCAGAGGTTGGTAATTCTCCCTCACTAATAAGAAGAGGCGTTGCCCGCGTTCCCACATAAAGGCCGTAACATTTCTGGGACTCGCTCACTATACCTTACGAGTAGGTTACATGGATTACGCCATCCTCCAGAATTGTGGCGGGAATTTCAAGATCTTGCCTTGATTACTGCAGTACCTTGACCCGGCGTTGACCCTGTGTGAGCCTCAAAAAAAATTATTATTCATTCTTCCTTCACAATCTATAATAGTCTACAATGGACGGACTACGTAACTGGGTATCCGATAATATTATCAAGGTAAAGAATAAAAAAAACCCCTCCCTTTCTGCGAGTTTCCTATTTGTAGCAAACACTAATCTCTAATCCTTCAACAGTTCTCCGGCGCTGCAGACTCTACAATCATCGACTTTGTCATAGCTTCCGCCTCCTCCGCGAAATCGGCTTCTTCCCTACACGATAAACTCTCAAGCTTTCTGGATGGTGACTCTTCGGATACCCATCGGTTTACCTCAAGTCTCTATGACCGTGTTCCTCGGAAGTCCGGTGGTGCCGGTGGCGCGTCGTCCAGGAAGGACAAGCCGGTGGAACGGAAGAAAAAGTATTCGTTGTTAGCGATGGACGAGGACGAAGACCCTTCTTCGATAATGCCACCGCCCTCATCAACTACGAGAGAGAAAAGTTCAAAGGAGAAGCGTAGGGAGGCTAGGAAGGAAGAGAAGCGGGGGGAGAGGGACGGGGAAAGGGACCGGGATTCTGAGAGGGATCGAGGCAGGAGAGATAGGGATAGAGAAGGTGAAAGAAGAAGCGAAAAGGGCCGCAGCGAGAGGGACCGAAAATCTAGGAAATTGCGGAGAAGAGAGGATAACGACGATAGATGGGGGGACGAGGAATACGAGGAAGAGGAGGTTCAAGAAAATTTATCGCCAGCGAAGCGTGCGCGTGTAGGCAGCGACGGTGAGGATCCGGAGGAGCTAGACGAGGAAGCAAAGGCCGAGAAAGAACGACTACGTGATCTTCAGGAGAGAGACGAATTTGCAAAGCGCCTCAAAGAGAAGGATGAGGAGAAGACCAAGAAGTTAGTTGAAGACCGGTCTTCTACAAAGGAGGGTAAACAACTAGCCCAACGAAGAGCCTTAGCCGATGATGCCGCAGCTCGAGCTGCTGCCCTTCCAGACCTGAGGGAGAGGTCACGACAGGAATACCTCAAGAAGCGTGAGCTGGAGCGTTTAGCCTTGTTACGGAAACAAGTTCAAGATGAACAACAAGAACTACGGATAAACCCGGATCTTTCTAGAAGGGAGAAGGAAGAATTTGCAAAGAACAAGGAAGTCCTTCGACTCGCAGAGGAAAGACTTAGGGTCGATGATCATCTTGATGGGTATATGCTGCCGGAGGACTACATCACTGAGAAGGGCAAGATTGATATGAAAAAGAAAGAAAAGGCGCTCTACCAACGATATGTAGAGAAGGGGGACGATGGGCAGGAACGGTTTGTCACAGAGCAGGAAGAATGGGAGCAACACCAGGCGCAAAAAGCAAGCGCACAAGTCAAGCGTGCGGAGCGAGTCGACGAAGGAGACTACGAGTATGTCTTTGACGATTCCCAGCAGCTCAAGTTCCTCATAGACAGCACAGACATCGACCAAAACTCTATGTTTTCCGACAAGGAAAGGATTTTTATGGAACATCAGCTCAAGGCAGCAGAAAATAAGGCAAAAACAATTGAGGAAACAAGAAAGTCTTTGCCAATATATGAATGGCGAACACAATTCCTGGAAGCTCTGGAGCAGTTTCAAGTCCTCATTATTGTAGGAGAAACTGGTTCCGGAAAAACCACCCAGCTACCACAATACCTCCACGAAGCTGGCTACACCAAGAAGGGGCTTAAAGTGGGCTGCACCCAACCCCGTCGTGTTGCTGCTATGTCCGTCGCAGCCCGTGTAGCGGAAGAGATGGGCGTCAAAGTCGGTAACGAAGTTGGGTACTCCATCCGTTTCGAGGACGCCACAAGCGACAAGACAATAATTAAGTACATGACCGACGGAATGCTTCTACGAGAATTCCTCACGGAGCCAGATCTAGGTGGATATTCTGCGCTCATGATCGACGAAGCCCACGAGCGCACACTATCAACAGACATCCTCTTCGGCCTTGTCAAAGACATCGCACGCTTCCGGCCCGACCTCAAATTACTAATCTCCAGCGCAACCATGGATGCACAAAAATTCTCCCAATACTTCGATGACGCCCCCATCTTCAACATTCCTGGCCGCCGGTACCCTGTAGATGTACATTACACCCAGCAACCTGAAGCAAACTACTTAAACGCAGCTATAACCACAATCTTCCAAATTCACACCACCACACCCCCGCAAGGCGATATACTAGTCTTCCTAACCGGGCAGGACGAGATCGACGCCGCCGAGCAAAACCTCCAAGAAACCTGCCGCAAACTGGGTAACAAAATCCGAGAAATGATAATATGCCCCATATATGCCAACCTCCCCTCGGAAATGCAAGCCAAAATATTCGAACCCACGCCGGAGGGCGCCAGGAAGGTAGTCCTGGCAACAAACATTGCCGAAACTTCCCTCACCATTGACGGGATAGTGTACGTCATAGACCCCGGGTTTGTAAAAGAGAACGTCTACAACCCCCGTACGGGGATGGAATCACTTGTGGTAACGCCATGTTCCCGCGCCGCAGCGAAGCAAAGAATGGGCCGAGCCGGCCGCGTCGGACCGGGGAAGTGTTTCCGGCTGTACACGAAGTGGGCATACCAAAACGAACTCGACGAAAACACTACTCCAGAGATCCAGCGCACGAACCTAAACTCCGTCGTCCTGTTGCTAAAATCACTCGGTATAAACGACCTGATAGAATTTGACTTCATGGACCCCCCGCCGGCCGAAACGCTCATCCGTGCGCTAGAAAACTTATATGCGCTGGGAGCACTCAACGACAAGGGCGAGCTAACAAAGATTGGCCGCCAGATGGCTGAATTCCCCACAGACCCTATGCTAGCAAAGGCCATCCTAGCAGCGGACAGGTACGGCTGCGTGGAAGAGGTCCTCTCGATAATTGCCATGCTTGGTGAGTCCTCCTCCCTCTTCTACCGGCCCAAGGACAAGAAGTTCCATGCGGATCAGGCGCGGCAGCGTTTCACCAAAAAGGACGGCGGCGATCACCTCTCGCTATTGAACATCTGGAACCAGTGGGTCGATACAAACTTTAGTTACGTATGGGCACGCGAGAACTTCCTGCAGCACAGGAGTCTGTGCCGCGCGCGCGATGTCCGCGATCAGCTCAGCAGGCTGTGCGATAGGGTTGAGGTCACGGTCAGCTCGGCGGGTGAAAATAGTACCCAGCTGATACAGAAGGCCATCACCAGCGGTTTCTTTCCCAATGCTGCGCGGCTGCAAAGAAGTGGGGATAGCTATCGCACTGTGAAGAACTCGCAAACGGTGCATATCCACCCGAGCAGTTGTTTATTTGAGGTCAATCCTAAGTGGGTTATTTATTACGAACTGGTTTTGACAAGTATGTTTTTCTCTCTTTATTATTTTACCGGCAATGTTGGAGATGAGTGCTAATGGGATCGCAGGCAAGGAGTTCATGAGAAATGTCATGCCGCTGCAGCCAGAATGGCTGGTCGAGGTCGCACCACATTATCACAATAAGAAGGATTTGGACACTTTAGGGACGAACAAGAAGATGCCCAAAGTGCAGGGAGCTGCGGCGGAGAAGGCACCTCCAGGGTAGATTGGGCTATGGAGCTGTCACATGTACAGTGATAGATAGAGCTGACATTGTCGCTTGAATTTACGAACTAGTTTGAGTGGAGGTTTGTACACAATAAAATTTGTATTTGAATTGTCTGCCGCCGAAGATGAATGCAACGATGTGATTGTAGAAATAATCAGAATGCCCCAGAAAACTGCCACAGAAACTTGAGAAATCAATAATAGCAACCATCTAAAAGCAAAAAACTCCAGCGACCAAAGACCAAAGGAAATACCCAGAAACCGCTCAAGTATATCCCTCCATTACCATTGTTTACTAAAAATACGAGCCGAACACCCTACAAATTTACAGATAGTTACTGTGTCGAAGAACTACGTATACCCTGGTAGAGCCACACCCTACATCTGTTCGGAAGACGAGTCCTTATTTTACCGGTGTTTCCTTATTCTATCTTGTTTCGTTTCCTACGTGATATCCCTTCTCAAGTCGGAATGCAGTTTAGCAATTCTGAAAGAGGGGATGCCAAAACCGAAATTCTCCGAACGAAGAAATGGTGAACAATTTCTAGAGATTCCGGATTGTCTACCAGAGATCACCGGAGAAGCTGCAAGAGGGTTATTGCCAAAGTTTGTTTTAATATATTTTCCGCGATAATAGTTTAATATGATTTTGTAAGCACAAACTCCACAAGCGGGGCGATATGGGGGGGGGGGTGTGATGTACTACGGATGGAGTGTCGGAAATGTGCGTACAAACCGATCACCCTACCTTTCGCTAATAGAAGTTGAATCTCACTCTATCTTCCTCAATCTCTCTGAAGTACCCTTCTATTTGGCCATACCCAAAAAGATCCTTAGCCCCTTGATCCGCCCCGTAATAGAAGAGCAGATCCACCAGGGCATACGACTGCATTCTCCTAGCAATCCCCAAAGGCGTCAGCCAGGCATGGTTGAGAATATTTGGGGATGCTCCCGCGTTCAACAAGCCTTTTATCATATCCCACCCATTTCCAGAACTGAGGTCGATAACCGCCCTATGCAAAGGCGTCATTCCTGTTTCGCTGTTCTGGTGATTAATAGTAGCGCCAAAACGAATGAGCAGCTGTGCCACGGACCATGACGCCCTTTCAACAACCCAATCCAAAGGAGTTTCACCATCAGAGTCCTTAATATTAGGATCTACCCCGGCATTCAGCAGCAATTCTGTAACTTCAAAATCATCACGGGAGGCAGCGAGATGAAGTAGACTGCCATGGCTCCAAGAATTGAGGTTAACATCTGCCCCTAGCCTAATGATATGACTGACCATTTCGGGGTCCTTGATAGCGACAGCGCATTCCAGTGGAGTGCTGTGAATCGCATCGTTTTCGTTAATCGAATAACCCGGCAGCCTTAGAAGCACTTCAAGGAGAAGGTGTTTTCTATGCGTTACAGCCCATTGAAGGGGGGGCATGTCAGTATCACTAGCAAGCTTCCGGAGAATGAAGGGCATTGTAATATCGCGCAACTTCTGTGAGACATGGACGAGTTTGGCTAGAACCTCCAGATCAAGGTAATACATTATCATTGTGAGAAGCTCTACCGGCATTTCCAGGATGTGCGGGGCTATTCTAGAGGTACTAAAAAGTGCCAAAGGAGAAAGTGGCAGCTGTGCCGCTCCAGATCCCGCGAATAGGCCTGAAATTTCATCAGACATTTCATCAGACATTTTCTATCAACCTTTACCCAATTAGTAAACCGCAAAAGCAGAAATTGTCGATAAAGTCAGGGAAGTATCGTCATCACTCACCAGATTGCCGGATTAGCACGGAGAGTATATTATAGGACAACTATAGAAATAACAATCACCAGCGGACTATAATCCATGTCAGAGTTAGCCACAATAATTTTTATAGGAAGACCAAATAGCATCACACACCTTACAAAGATAGGTTATAGGATGGCATAGGAGGAGGCGGCCGAAAGGTGAATACCGCCTTCAAAAAAAAGTAAAAAAAGTGAAGCACCACTGAAGCTCCAAGTGCCTCTAGTGAAGTCTACTTCCTGAGGATAGTGGGGGCGGGAGAAAATATAAGAAAAGTCAAGGGGGTGAACTGTAGATGAAAGGTCACTAGCGACGTGAGGGTGGGGAGATAGAAGATAGGGAGAGGTTGCCGAAAGGCTGTGGAGAGGATGCGGGGGGATGCGGGAGGGATGCAGAGAGAATACGTGGAGCACACGGGGATGCGGAGAGGATACGGGATGCAGAGGGGATGCGGAGAGGATACGGGATGCAGAGGGGATGCGGAGAGGATACGGGATGCAGAGGGGATGCGGAGAGGGCGATGAGAGGACGGAGGAGGCGTGGGAAAGGATGAGGAAAGGGTGAGGAAAGGATGAGGAAAGGAGGCGGAAAGGAGGTGGAGAGAGCCGAGAAATGTTTGAAAAAAAGTGAGGACGATCCTGCGATGTTTGCCTTTAAGCGGACTTTACAGAGCCTCAAATCACGAGATAAAGGCACGCGAGTAAAGGCTAGGACTGAGGGAGCTAGTATTTCATCGGGAAAGAGATGAGTCATTATAGTTGCCCGGATCCAGCTGTTCAAGTTCGTATTAGGAAAATCCTCCTTCAGACAAGATTCACCTCACGATGTATGATACCATATGGAATACGACTCCCAGCCCAGAAGAGTGAGGTCTCAGTTACCAGTTGACTGTGTCCTAACAGCTTATTCTGTCATCTATACTTTCTCTATGGTTCATTTAGCTACTATTCCTTTTAGCCATCAATCAAGCCATTTGCTCTCGCTCCTCTCGTCTCATAACCAGACAACACCGGCACTGCGGGTGATAAGAAAGGAGCAAAATGTGAGCAATGTCCGATTCTGAGAGACCTATAAAGCTAGGCTTTTTTGTCTGGCAAAGGCCTGTATACATCGCAACAGACACGATTGCAATGACCTCGGTCCAATATATATAGTGTATAAAGATTAGGCAAAATATAGCCCTTCAGAGACCCCGACACCCCGTAAACCTACCTGGAAGCCAATCCTACAGCGATCTGCAGAGGTCACAAAGCTCAGAGTGTTTTCTTCCTTTTCAGCAAATTCTCCAAACCTATATGCAATAGGCAGAGTGTCGAGTGACGAATCATGACGCTCAATAGTCACCGAAAAAATCCATAACAAACAAGCTCAGGGAGACACTTAAACCGCGAACCCCATACCCACACTTCAGCAACTGCATCCGAGAATTACTCACCCAGATCTAGAGACCTTGACTAAATTCGAGGTGATGAGACAGGAACTACTCAACCCGTGCCCATATTTGTAACCGAGCACCATATTGAAAGTCTCAAAATCACCCCACACACCGATGCCGTGTCTGATCAGCATTCGGTCAGAGGGTGAATTGAGCCGGAGGAGATTTAGGCTCAATTCACGAATTACTAAACAACCCTTCACAATAATCCCAAAATAATCCTGGACATAAACTCCTTTCGACCAATCATTACGAATCATTAGCAGATCTGGCCAGATCCGAGGCTCGAAGATGTTACAAATTTTACCCTCCCCTCACAGGTGTTACTGCTATACCCCCTCGTTTTCTTCAATCTCCGAGCCATCGCTCTTGTGCAGGGAATTCGACTCGAAGGGTTCAGTATCATAAATCCTCCCCATCACAGCGGCACCGATTTGGCGCCCTAAAGACTCGGCCAGCGCAAGGGCCCTCCGAGGTCACCATCGGTTCTATTTTGCGCAGAAGGCGCCCTATTACTATGCCTTCACGAGTTAACGCCGGGTACGAGACATAAAATCAATGTATAGATCTAGCGAGCACCTCCTCCTCTTTGTTTGCCTGCGTCACACAAACTGCTTCTCCAAGTGTACTTCGCTAGCTCTGGCTTCGACTCATATACCCTGAAGCGAGCAACTATTCCCCGCTATCAGATTTGTAGCCAATGTAATACTTATTAACTGGCTATGGAGGATCAATTTATTATCGGCATGGCTTCTGCGCCTGACGTTTGGATCATTGAAGCTACAGCCCTCCCGAGAATCCCCGATTAATTCACAGATCCTGTCCCTGACAACCAGGGTTTGCTACCCGCAGCATCCAATATTATAGAGGCCCTTCTAACTTGACAGGTATCATATGATATCTTATCCGCAAAATAAGCCTTCATCATCATACTTGTGACAATCAAGCTTGATACGACATCCCGGCGGCCCCGCCGATCGAAACAGCATGACACCAAGCATTCCACATGAATTGATATACAGCAAGTTTGCAAGTCATATCCCGACTCCGAAATTTACCCTACGGTATAATCCTAGTACGACACCCGATATATCATATTCACTCTCGACCCACTCTCTGCCTGACCCCGATCACACTGTGCTGCAAACAAACACGAACGACGACTGCCGCAAGGACAACTACTGCCGTCCCTGAGGGCATTACAACAGCCATGCTCCCCAGAAATTTCTTGATACCAGGAGATATCCAGTTAACCACTACCAGGAGGAAGGCTTTCGAAAAGAAAGGGGGGGCGAGACCAAAACATGGAACCGGTAATTCACAACATCAGTCCAAGTTCAACCCTCCATAGCTGAAGTCAGAGCCATTGCGGCAGAGATTATTATTGCGAGGCCCTTCCCAAGCAAGCTGAGCAAGCTGGCATTGGTTCCCAAGCACAGCACGAAAGCCTATGCGGAAGTGAGAGCAGGTTTGTAAAGGAATACACAGAGAGTAGGTAGCATGGGAGCGCCCACCCAACTATGAGTATGAGCCGCCTTACCAAGAATTTTGGGACCCCCAGCCAGGACTACAACCCGTTGTACTAGTGATGTGGGATTGCACTTCAAGCTTTCCCGCATATCATGACCTGTCTCAACTTGAATACAGCATGGGAGGGTGAACCCAGAGATCTTCAACCTGTGGCCAGAATCAGACCTATTGAAGAATAACAAAGGGAGCATAATACAGTAATTATTTCAAGGGGGGGGGATACATTTTCCAGTGCAAGCATAATTTTTTTCCTTTACAAGAGAAACCGGTTTAGGGTCTTAGGATTTTAATTTCTGAGATGATAATTATTGATATTTACGCACTGTATTTTTCATTCATTTCGGGTTGGTGGGGTTGAATTTCTTTTATTATGGTTTTTTTCAGTCATAAAAGTACCTTAGGGCGCCCGACATGGATCTCCCGTACTCAAGAACAAATCTATGATAGGGATTTGACAAAACTAAAAAAGGCCCCATCCTCTCCCTCCCCCCTCTTGGAGCGGAGGACCATTCTCCCTCCCCGGAAGGGAAACGAACCTCGCCCTTCTTACAATTTGATACAAACAAACAGAAAGCCTCCGGAAGAGAAACATTCCACCACCCCGCCCCCCCGAGATTAGCCCTCCGGACACATCGGGGCCCACCAAGAACACGACCTACCAAGAGCCTCATTCTCTCACTCGAAAAGAGATACACCCCCACAAAGGCCATCGGACCTGAAAAATGAGCCCAATCCTCACCTAAACAAAGATCTAATAATGGATATTAAAGTTTTAGCTCTTCCGAAAGCAGCGATCATGGTCAGGGATGACAAGAGAAGAGAGACCTTCGAGAACAATCCCCCCCTGAAGAAATCTCCCGCCCCGCATATTCACGGTCTACTTCGGTACTTGAGTACTTGTACCGTATTGTGCTCGTACATAGCATGTTTCAACCTTCAACGGGTCGTCGCTGTGGGCCTGTGTAACAAGAAGCGAACAGCCGCCCTTCTCTCCGACCGAATCAAGTTTCTGCAATAAGCGGTAGTTTCAGGCATGTACTCGTACAGTACTCGTACTATACTCTCCCTCCGCTCATCCCGAGGTAAGCTGTATGATACTCTACGGAGCGTCGGTGCTTCCTCTCTCACCAGGGCGGGCAGGCTCGGAATTATTTAGATATTTGAGGTAATTTGTTTTCTCTGTTTTGTTCAACCCAACTTAGGGGAAAGGGGTGGAGCGGGGGTCGGTTGGGTATCATATGGTTGCCGCTGGCCCCTATCACCGCTCCTCACTCGTAATGTACAGTAATGTACAGTACGTGAGGTGCAGCGAGCTCGGCTACAAACGCATCAGCATTGATGTTATGCGCCTGAATATTTCTCCTACGATACAAGCACAACAGACACAGTGCATTTAAAAGCCATAACGTGTTCAAATACCATACGTATTTTCCCTCACACCCTGAAGGGGGAGAGAGTCACTCCGGGCCTCTGGCGCTTACTACAACCCCCCCGGACAAAACAATTTGCAAAAAAATAAAAACTTGATCCCCTTTACTTATTGCACCGTCTAGCCGATAATAGGAGCCAATTTCGGATACCCTACATTGCGAAATCCACATAAGCGGCAACGACTCCCCTAAAGAAGCGATCAAAGGACCTAAACGCGAACCCTAGGAGGAGAGAAGCCAAGAGCTTAGTATACTGTACCAGATTTAGAATCGCAGCTGAATAGAAAAATGAACCTAGAAATCAGCCTACCGTAGTATGCAAGGATATCACCAGTACCCGAGAAGTACATTGGGGGGGGGAAGACCACCATACACTGTGCGCGAAATGAAGTCCTAACCAGACAATCTTGTGGCCTACACTGTACTAGTACTGTGTTGTGCGAGTAATGTACATGTATCATATCGCGCCTGTTCCCGACAATCACTGCGATGAAAAGGAAAAACAGAATGACCCCACATCTCGTTCCGGAAGGGCGGGGTGCGGGGGGGGCGCACACGGATACGCAGTTGTTCACCGTGACGCATGAGACGGTAATAACGAGATTCAGGAGATCGCTTGCTTCTTCTCTGGTGTGATTGAGTGTGTGCTATGGTGCTCACAGCACATGAATCGGAATATCCTAGAAACGCATAAGCCGAGTAGGGCGGGGGGGGTTGCTTGGTGAATTTACGCCGGTGTGATAGGTCGGTAGTTGGGCGGGTGGCTTCCTTCAGGCAAGGTTTCTTGCGATTTGGGTAGCTAGGGAACGTCAGCATCTAGTAGTAGTGGAGACATATCGGTGATTTTTGGACATTTCTACAATAGAGGTGACAAGACAAGCTGACAAAGTGGCTCAAGGACATCGTCGACAAAGCAGGGTGCCCTGTTGCAAACGTACCGATACTGGTGCTGGTACTGTACCGATAGTTGAGCGATGACTTACGCTCAATTCCTCTACTCGTACTGGAGTAAACGTTCGGCCGGCCAATCACCTCTTTCCAGTTCTTGCCAAAGATCCTTGCGCGCTCCCCAACGTCGACGTCCCAGCACCCCCGACTATTCCTATAATAGCACGATCAGCACAGCCCCAAACCCTCTGAAACAGCGTTCTCCCAATGATTGAGCAGGAGTCAAACGGGATCAAGGATAACTAAGACAAGTCGTTATTTCCTTTTTTGCTCTCCACCACTTGTATCAACCACTCACGTCAATAGAAGATCCAAGAACCAAGCTTCTACAAAACCAAGCCTAAACCTTCCCCCCCAAACAATCTCTTCTACCGGCGAGGGAATCTCGTGGCCATCCGCTTGATCCATCAAGCCTGCAAAGGCGGCGGCGAACCGCAAATTACCGCGCTATAAGCAGGTTCCGGAACCCAAGTCAAGCCTAACGAAGTCAACCATACTTGTACAATACCGCTAGCCTCTCAAACATATACCTCTGCACAAGCAAAGGCATATATTGCAACACCCCCCAGCATGCTGCTGTGTGCCTCTGGTCCCCCAGGCCAGTCCATTGTTCTAGCGATCCCAGCGAGCGAGCGTGTGAGCCATCGTGGGGAAGTTAATGTCGCCATCCAAACCACATTTCATAGCCTACAAATTAGCTGCGATATAATACAGTACAAATGAATGACACTTACTCCGGTACCACTGTGAAATTCCAGTACCGGTAAATTTCACGCATGCAGGATACACACAGGCACTCGGGCACTAACTAACGACCTAACTAAAATATTCTCGTCATCTTCGGCTCATCACACCTTTCCAATATCTTGTGCACTATGGTATGCCAGCTACCGCGCCTGCGAGCTTGCCTTAACTTATCAGATTCTTTCTTTCGCAGAAGGTTTATCTATACCACACCCGAAGGCATATCGAAGAATATGTTACAATGAAAAATTCGGCCAAGAATAAAACTTCCACCACCGATCATTCCCCGTTAACCTCCACCAAACTTTTCATATACAATAAGCACCGGCACTCGTGCAGTAAGTAATTTCTTCAACCCCCTCCCCCGGCCCACCAAGCAAGTGACGGTACGGGACGCATCGTCGATATGTGCTAAGTGATTTTTTGGGGGGTAGGTGGCCTGTACGGTATGCGATCAAGTTAATTTATGGCACAACCGATGCCTCCGCGGGCACCTAATCTCGTAGAAACAGCTGTAATCCTGTAACCCAGCTCCTACAATCAGGCAATGGGTGTTTCAATTACTCCAAGGGCCGCCGAGCATAACAGACAACCCGACCCGTCAATGAGGTCCAGGTTAGTGGGTTGGTTGGGATGTTGATGTTGATCCGGTCTGGGCCCTGATAGATGTGTGTGGTAATTTTCTGGGAGCTTGGAGGAGTTTACTCGAGTAGATAGGTACAGTACTCGTAATTGGGCGAACACGACCACTCTTGCATGACACTGGGATATGGGGTAAAAAAGCTGAATTCCGGCCGTATGCAATAGCAGCTGTGTTCACAATCGTCATGCTGTAGTACGGTGCTCGGGTACGGTAGTAGAGGATACAGCCTTAAACTAACCTTACTAGTACGATACCGGTATTGTACTGTACTGGCACAACGACACCTGGGGGTGACGAACAGGGATTGGTAACAAGTAATCCTTTGTGACCCTACTTTGACGACTTCCCTTTTTGCCCATCAAAAACCCGGCCAATTTTGTCCAAGGTACGATACGTACGGTGGAGACTGTAAGGCCGGCAGGTAGAGTACAGTGCACAAGGGATACCGGTCTTGCATCGTACCCCGTTCCGCCCACAAACAGAGGTCAGGGATACACGATAATCAATTAGTATTAAGAAGTGTTATAAGGATCAGACACTGCAAATCTGAGCTACCACACTGGGATAATACACAAACCCCCTATACCAAACCGCAGCAGTATATAGAAGAAAGCATTGCACCGCACCGCACAAAGCAAGCAAACAAGAACCGTAAACCCCACTCCATTCCCACCAGACAATCACCTTAACAAACACACCCTCCCGTCTCCCATCAAATCCAGCATACAGTAATCCGAACCACCGCCTCCCTCTTCCCTTCCTTCACCTGACATTAAACCTCTACAAGAACTCTCAGCAACCGAGCCTGTATGAGTAGATTATGCCGAAACACTTCCATCCTCCCACAACCTGTCCACGAAGCCTCCACCCCTCCAAAAAAAAGGAAACCGTGAAGAACTCTCCCGGAACGCCACAACATTGAAGCATGCTGTTGGGGGATTTTCTATTCTGCTTTAACCCGCGCACAGTACGAGTAAATTACTTTACTCGCACTTGTTGCACCGGGTCCTGGTGTCGTGCTATCATAGTTTGGGGGATAGCGACCGGATTTGGTTAGGTTGAGCCAGTCTAGTGGGTTTCTGTACTGGTCTGCCGGGCAGCGGGGGTTTCTGTTACCGGTGTCGTATTGTTTTTTTTTGGGGGGGGCAGTGTGAGATTGTCTGTAGGAGGAGCCGGAGCTTCTATCATAATAATAATAATATTATAATTATTATTATTATTGTGCGTGGCACATATACAGTACTGTACAGTGCACAGTAAGTGAGTACCGTACAGTACCGTACTGTAGGTTCGTGCAAGCTCCACAAACGTTAGCGTGCCAAACGTCCCCCTAGGTTGCCTGTATCTTGTTGGGGTGTGATAATCTGTATGTTCTCACGCTGAGCGGCGATGGGCGGCGGTGATATGAGTGGGGACTCGGTGAGGCTTATTTTCACGTTGTCGTCGCTCCGGTTTGTCCTGGCACACTTGGTCCCCCGCACTTTCCGTTCGTCTGTTCTGCTCCGCTCTTCGTGATCCGCTTGGGCTTGCGGACAGGTTACTATCACACTACCGGCACTTTTATGGTATGATACTCGAGCACAGGAATAAACGGTACGAAAGTACCATAGCACCGGTAGCAAAGAAAAATCAACTTCGGACAGCAAGGGGTGGTGTTGGGCGAGCCACCGTAACTAGTTAGCTACGTACTGGACAGTACTCTGGCAGAGGGGGGTCGATTTTGAGTTTTGGGAAAGTCGCGTTTCATCCATGTTCCCCTCTCTTATTCTTTCTCAGTCATCAAAGTCGTACAAAGGAGGAAGGGGGGTGAGAGGTTCTTATTGAATCCGGAAAATCCGAACGAACGGGAGATAACGAGACTACCGGTACTGTACCGGTAGTGGCTGGTCTTTCCCCCCGTCGGGATTGGTACTTTAAATACCGTAGCGTTGTTCTCTTTTCTTATTAGCTCTTTATAGGAGGGAGGTGACCGAGGTTGTAAGTTCTAGTGTCGAGAGTTGTAGGCGGCGGCGGGGAGGGAAAGGCATTCACTCTCGACGGGCTGATACCAGTATGATTCAGTTCAGTTCTGTTCCGTTCTGGTCTGGCCGGGTCGCTGGCTTGGAAGGTTTTTATCTCATTTGTGTGATCGATTGGTCGGTTGACTGAGATGGATCTACTGTTACTCGAGCAGGTACAGTGCTGGAAGCACCTTTCCTTTCGTAACTGTAGATCCCGTATATAGTATGGCGTTCCAACGAGTGGGAGTTTAATCAATGGAGAGCACATGGTCGTAGCGGGGGAAGCCTTGTCAGGAAGCCTTGTCAGTCCGAGTGCCCGGATGTGTCCCTAATCCCCCATAACCAGAAGGAGAACATCATAATGCCGGAGGCAGAGGGTTTAGAGCACCTGGGTGTTTCCCGGAGATGTGCTAAGAGGTGAGTAATGCACTGTACCGGTATCTACCATAGCCTATCAGCTATGGCACGGTAGGTTATTTGCGGAGGGTGAGGACACATAGCGTAAAGATGAGGTGCTTAGTGATACTTGTATTGTGGAGAGGCAGAATCTAGCTTGAGGGATTGTGTTTGAAAGAGGATGTCTAACTATGGGCATGCATTGCCCTATAGTTGGTTTGATTTGGCTTGTCTTCCCTGACCTCCATATCCCACGAACCAGAGAACTGATCGGTAGAAGGAGCAGGTGCCGGCAGCAGGCGAGGTTCATTCAACAAATCAGCGGGTTGCTGCTGCACCCCGCTGCTATGACTGGGTGCATAGGAAAGGCAGCTTGATGCCAACATTTTTAGACAGGTAGATGGAATGGATGGAATGGATGGGGTGATTGATGAATTTGATGGATATCCTATTTCGCAATCCTCCTCATTCATCGATTACTGGTATCTCCTGTGTATACGAAAGCAGGAATAGTACTTATCCTGCTGCGCTCCCATAGTGCGTGATACCTGCAATCCTTATTTTTTCCCTTTTCAGTAGACTCCAAGGACCACAACATAGTATTTCTTCCCAACTACGGTAACTGCACTTCTCACCTCGTATCCATTGAACTTCAAACAAGTAGTTTATAGTTGTCTCTCTGCTGACTGAATACGGAGGTGCTCTCCCATAATAATGAGGACTTGGCTCCGCGCCATCTCCCGTGCCTCTCCACACGGCTTTCTTTAGACAGGTTGACAGAAGGAATCAAGTACAGATACCGTACAGTACAGTACTGTTCAAGTTCCAGCAGTTCCCCAGTTTGGTTCCTGCTCTGTTCCTAGTACTACCTGCGGATCACACCCCTGGACCCTTTTGCCCTCTGGCTGCCACACCCTACTTTCTCACCCCGTCGTCCCCCATCCAATCCTCCCTTCCCTCAAACTCCCTCGCACCCCCTTCTTATTCTTCCCTCTCTCCGCCTTTCCTTCTCGTTACTCGCCCTAATAATTATTTTTTCCTCACTCCGCGATCCTTCCCCTTCTCCCTTTCCCCTCCACCGTGCCTCCGCCAATTTATTCTCCTCTCGCTCTCTCCCCAATCCCCCCTCAATAGGCCTGCCTTACCAACCGCGGCCGTTCTCTCTCACTCATCGCCTATCGGCCCTTTTTTTTTCTTTCTCCGTTGAGTCGCTCCACCCCTTTTTAATCTGTCGCCAGACTCTGTAGTCAACGGTAACGCATACACGGTCCCTTAGTCGTACTTTCTTCCGAGCAACCCAACCCTAGTTTTTTATTTTATTTTCTTCTTTTCCCCATCCCTTCACTCTCCTACGGTCAGGCCAATCTTTTTCGGAACCCACACATCTCCTTTGCGACAGGTTGCGAAATTGCCTACATCGGCCAGCAGGTGTTATATGCCCGCTGCCTTGACCCCCTAGTCTCTGTACTGTCGACTGTCGACTGCCGCTCCGACCTGGCTTTCATCCTTACCGACGGTGCCGGTCTCCTTATTCGGGGAAATAAGAAGGGAGACGGAGGAGCTTCGTAGTGTACAAACTCGCTGCGATCAACTCACAAAGTTACCTGGGAGGAAGGGAAAAAAGAGGGAAGAGAAAATAACGTCTACGGAAAATATCACCCGTCAGCTGTGCTATAGAGGAATAATTACGAAGAGGTCGGATTCGAGGTGAAAAATTAATCGCACGGTGTTTTTCGATAGACTGGTTTCGGTACCTGATATTCTGAGGTCACGTTTAGTTGCCGCGCTAGCACTTTCGACATTGATACGAAATTTGTGGCCACACCATCACAACGGCTGCAGAAAGGTTTTCCTCGGCCTTTTTTTACGCCAACTAGAAATACCAAAGAGCAAGCCTCTCCGACTGGCGGGCCCACATCATTGGTAGGCCTGAGATCGTTACCCCCCTCCTTTTTAGTCACATTGGAGTAGTTCCGGTCGGTAGAGCCTCAGTGCTAACCTTTTCAACGGAACTGTTGTAGACATAATTCCTAATGTCGTCGTCTTCCGAAATCAACATGAACCATCTCGCTCCACAACACGTCTCAGGCCCCTCTACCGGGGCCAACACAGCAAATACATCCCCTACTGATTCGGCGTCGGGCAATTCTTTAAGGGCTAGTTATAATCCAAATGGTGTCATGAATAGTGCTGGTGGTTCCGCCGGTAATGTAAGAATGGGGGCAGGTTCCCCATCTTACGATGCTTCGGGCAGCAGCAGGCTCTTCTCTAAAAGGTCAGTCGGTCCATCATACTCTCGATCTTTCAAACCGTTGCTTGTTTAAAGGCTAAATGGAGGTTTCGCTTCTGCAGGGCCCGTGAGATTCAGGCGGAAGAAGGTGTTGCACCACCGGGTCTATGGGGGATTTCGTCCTCAAATCAATCGTCATCCTCTTTGAGAGATCGTGAGAGTATGGCCCAGGAGATGAATCCTATCAACAGCTACCAGGAACCACCTGCTATACAAACCGATTACGCCTCTCCTGTCCACCGCCGGGCTCGTGCAGGAACCGTTCCATCTAGATTTTCTCCCGTCGGCTTCACTACCGCCCCGACTATTATTTCTGGTATCCCTTCCACAAGCCGCCCTTCCCCGGCACCCTCCCCGTTTAAATCCAACTCGCCACAGAATGTCGAGATGGTGGACAATAGCCCAGTATCAGTTGCCCAGTCATCGTCGTCTGTGGCTTCAAGATTGAGATCCGGATCTCTGAACCTCCCTCCCCGCGCTAATTATGTGAGCCCATTTGGACCGTCTATCTTTGCGAGTTCTTGGACCCCCGGTCGTGCTACCGCGGGTGGGAACAACGGACTTCCCTCATCACCTGCGCATTCGTCGTTCTCGAAGGATGACGAGGGAACTCATATGGCACCAAAGACCTTGGATTACCTCGGACTTGTAGATAGCCCCCAAGCAGCTCGTGCTACGTTGGCTAAGCCGATGGGCCTGGATACTCTTATTGAAGGACAAAGGGCAGCAGCTTTGCAGCCATTTATCTCTGAGCTTGCCGGTATTCAAAGGTCGAATAGGATCCGCTCATACTCTGTCAATGCTAAAGAAAAGTACGCTGAAGATGAAGAGGAGGAGGAGGAGGAGGAGGAACAACGTCACCTCTACTCTGGGCAACAAAGTGGCAATGTAACACCATCATCTCAAGCTAATTTGGCTGCCCAGGCAGCTCTTCACTCTCTCAGTGTAGCTTACCCCTCAAGTCGCCCAAGAGCTAGGACTGCCGGTGTTCTGGATTCGCCTCCAGTCAATCGGCTAAAGTCTTATTTGGCCACACCATCGAGATTGGACTCAATGACAAGTGCCTCTGATATTGGCCGGGATTATTTTGATTTAGCAAACAATCCTGATCATACCTTGAAGCTCGGAAACTTGCATCCTAGACCATCAAGTGGAGAGGGAGGCTTAGCCTCGATCGAAGAGTCTTCTCTGGAGGGGCCTACACGTTCACTTTGGCTCGGAAATATCCCTGCATCGACTACTACAACGTCGCTTGTTCATATCTTCCAGGGTTTCGGCAATGTTGAGTCCGCTCGTGTTCTTACCCACAAGAATTGTGGGTTTGTCAACTTTAATAGCATCGACTCTGCGGTACAGGCCCGAAGCAGCCTCAACGGAAAGGAAATTTTTCCCGGTGCTGGCCCTGTGAGAATTGGGTTTGCGAAGCCATCCTCAGCCGGAAGCAATGGTACTCCCACGCCAAATGGCGGTGCTTACGGTTCCCCGAGTCCTGGACCTCAAGGCGATTCCGCACCTTCTGCTGTTGGGGATGGTGCTCTGTCCCGTGATGCGAATGCTGCTGCTGCTAATGGGAGCGACGCCCGTGACGCCGCGACACTCAAATTGCCTGATCTGATTGACATGAGGGAGGATATCGTCAAGATTGTACAGGAATTTGGCGCAGAGCATGAGGATGCTTTGATGGTGGGAAACAACATCAATAAGGCCGTTGAATACCAGAATTTTGAGCCTGAAATACCGCCGATCCCAGAGCCAACCCACAATCGCGTTCATGATGCACCTAAATTACGTGATATCAGGAAACGGATTGATAATGGCAACTGCTCGCAAACCGAAATTGAGGAGATCGCGATGGCCATGTTGGATGAGATAGCTGAACTCTCTAGTGGTATGTTTCACAATAACCAGCATCTCATGAATTGAAAACTGATGTATATCAGATTACCTTGGGAACACTGTTGTACAGAAGCTCTTTGAATACTGCTCTGAGGAGATCAAGGAGGCGATGCTGGTAGAGATCGGTCCCCACCTTGCCGAAATTGGAATCCGTGAGTACATTTTATCAATCGGTCACGTACAGTTTGATGCTTATACATACACTAGACAAGAATGGCACTTGGGCTGGGCAGAAAATCATTGATGTCGCCAAAACCCCCGCTCAAATGCAAAAGATTTGTGATTGTCTCCGACCTTATACCGTCGCTCTGTTCCTCGACCAATATGGAAACTATGTTCTTCAATGCTGCCTTCGCTTCGGCGCTCCATGGAACGACTTTATTTTCGAGACTATGTTGAGCCGTATGTGGGAAATTGCGCAAGGAAGATTCGGTGCTCGAGCCATGAGGGCATGTCTTGAGAGCCACCATGCAAGCAAAGACCAGCAAAGAATGCTCGCTGCTGCTATCGCTTTGCACAGCGTCCAGCTCGCTACAAATGCGAATGGTGCTTTGTTGCTGACTTGGTTTCTTGACACTTGCACATTCCCTTGTCGTCGCACAGTTCTTGCACCACGTTTGGTTCCGCACCTTGTGCATCTTTGCACGCACAAGGTTGCTTATCTGACAGTGTTGAAGGTTATCAATCAGAGGAACGAGCCAGAGGCACGTGACACAATACTCAAGGCCTTGTTCTTCTCTCCTGGGGACAAAGTATTGGAGGATATTCTTAGCGATCATTCATGTGGAGCAACTCTTATTTTCAAAGTTCTTACCACACCATTCTTTGAAGAGACGATGCGGAGCGAAGTGGTTCAGAACGTCCGGAACGTCCTGCTCAAGCTTAAGGCTACTCCATCGCAGGGGTACAAGAGGTTAATGGACGAAGTTGGATTACCTACTCGCAATGGGGTTTCTAATAATACCAATACTAGTAATGGACCAAAAGACCACCCACGAGATGGTGTCAACAATAATTCAAATGCCAGTAATGATCGCAGGGGAGTGTCCCAAAACTCGCCTGCGAACCATAACCACAATCATCATAATAATAATCGCGACCTTCCGCCAGTATCATTTTATAATGTTCCCCCTTCCGGGTTCGACCCGGCCGCCTTGGCAGCTGCTGCTTCTCAGATGCCCCAAAATGGAGGATTCGACCCAGTTGCTTTAAGGGCATTTGAGCAATTAAGCCTCACTGCAGGCTCACTTTATGGTACACCTGGCCCTCCTGGAATCAGTAACCCCGCTCTTCAGTATCAGGCCTTGTTGCAACAGTCGATGGGACGCCCAGGACCAAATTTTTTCGGGATGCCACCTTCGATGGGAAATTATAATGGAGGACAAGCCTCGCAAGATCAGTACCGTGCTGGCCACCCCGGTAGCTCCCCTGTACCCCAGCCGCAGCAAATGACTAATAACCCGATGCTGGGGGGTATGGGTGGAACACCCGGAGTCTTCAATCCGTTGCAGCTCATGACCGGATATCCTTATGGTGTTCCGGTATTCCAACCACCACAGCAACAGGGCAACAGTACTGGAAGTGGAAGAAGAGGCGGAAGGGTGAGTCATTCTTAGATTTTCATCTTCGACCAACTTATACTGAATTCAATTTCGTGATAGCGTTGATACGATTGACCTATCCTCCCAAAAGAATAAACACGGACGAGTACTTTATTTCCTCTTTGCAATCAATCCTCACAAATTATCTTCGTTACTGGCGTAGCAAATTACATAAATCATACATTTTTATCAGTGCAATAAATGGGTGGGAGGCGGAGCTATGTATTCATGTAACGGAGCTCTTTATTTTTTTCATTAACGGGAATGATTATTTTATGCTTCTCTGCTCTTTCCTAGTCTCATTTCATCTCACTTTCGCCTGTACCCTTTCTATATCTAGGTTAAGAGCTGGATTTCCGCCTCGCGTTCTATGATATGATACGATAGTTTGTTCCTAACGATTCGGGATTTTTCTTATTCGTGACCTTCAAGTCTGGCTCAGCCAACCTCCTTCCCTTCCCACCTTTTTCTCGTCTCTACTATTTCCTCATTGCTTTTTTATTTTCGTCTAAGCAATTTCTCACCCCCCTCTCCTTTTCCTGAAGGCGGGGAACACATCGAAATATTCTCATCTTCTCTTACTTTCCGTCATTTCATCCTCATGTATCCCTGCGCCTACTGTTCATGACTCCCTACACTTTTTTTTTTCTTTCTCTTTTTTGCACCGCGACGAAGTTAGGAAGGGGAGTGCCCTTCCCTAGCAATTGCACTCTTTCGTATTTTCCTTCGGTTATGAGAACGAAGGGAAGCTGAGAAAGGCATTAATTGTAGGGGCTATGCTTTTTCATTGTTGTTAAAATGGGGATTCGGTTTTGGGAGGAAAAATAGGCACAATCACGACGAGAAGATTTCCTTACTTGCTAGCTTGATAACTTATTGTCTTTTTTTTTATATTTTATTATTTTCTTTCCATTTTGTTTCCACTCTCATAGCATTTTGCTGACTGAAGGGCCAACCGGAATGGATGATGGAGGATGGAGCAGGGTTCTTTCCAGTTTTTATTTTTTTTTAAAAAAGTTTTTATTAAATTTTTAAAGCCTTTATTTCCGCAGTAAGGTCCAGGGATCTATTCTTCCGCTGCGACCTCGTTCCGTCTTGCCCTCCGGTATGGTACTGTGCTGTACCGGTGGAAGGGATTAGTACTCTATCGTATCACCTGTACATTGCACGCAGTGTGGGTATCAGTCCTAATTGTGATGACCTTTTCGGTGTTCCCTTATTTAGTCTTGCCGAGGCCAAGTACGCTTAATCGCCCCCAATGTTACTATTAAATTTTAAATCAGTAGCTCGTTCTCCCCTTGTCTGAGGTATCATATTTCTCCTTACCCTTCCCCCTCCTCCAACATTCCTCCCCCGCCTCTCCCAATAGGGTTGTCGGGTGGTCTACGCGAGTGAGCTTTTGTGATGGGCGTTAATTTGGGAGTTACCGACGTGTGGGGGTTTGGTAGGGGCCCCCTTCTGGTGGTGGGAAGCTTCGCCTTACTTGTGCTTTGTACTTGGACAGATAGGCTTAAGTGTGCGAGGGGCAGAGTTGGATGAGGCCCTTGGTATACCGTAATTGGATTGGGGGTCAAGTGTAGTACAGTAGCAGTAGCAGTAGTAGTATCATAATAGTAGTAGTAATAGTAGGTGAAGGAGGGGGATACGTGGTGTGCTTTGTGTCGTGGTCGCCACAACCACTCCGGCAATTTCTTGCAGATAAACTCCCTCCTCCCTCCTTTCCCCTTCTCCTTCCTCTCCTTCTTTCTTTCATTCCTTCTTTCTTTCCCTACGATTCCTTGGGCAATCTTTACCTCTGCTGGGTGATATTTTTGAACCTTTTACCTTGTTTTTTGTATTGTTTCTTTCCTCGACTCGAGCAACACTGTGTTTGCCCTGTCATGACTACTCCAGTGGGGGAGACGAAGAAGGGGCAGGAGCCCGAAAGGCCTAAGAGGACCTGGTGGAAGCATGCCGTTGTTTACCAGATTTACCCCTCCAGCTTCAACGATTCCAATGGAGATGGCATTGGTGATATCCCTGGTATTATCGAGAAATTGGATTATCTGAAGACACTCGGCATCGATGTTCTCTGGCTTTCCCCTAGTATGTCTTTGTCTCACTTCCTTGCTGTTTATTCCGGGATCTATGGCTGAGGGGGTTAGTCTACTGCTCCCCGATGAAAGACATGGGCTATGACATCTCCGATTACAGGAGAGTAGACCCTAGATATGGCACCCTCGAGGATGTAGAAACACTAGTGAAAGAAGCGAGGAAGAGGTCTATGAAAATTGTGATGGACTTGGTTGTCAACCATAGTTCTGACGAGGTTTGGTTGCCGGGTACCCCCCCTCCTTGGATTGTGGGGCTGATGTGGGGTACTGTTTTAGCATGGATGGTTTAAAGAGTCTAGAAGATCCAAGACCAACCCGAAGAGAGACTATTACATCTGGAGACAGCCAAAGTTTGACGCGGGGGGGAAAAGACTGCCCCCTAATAATTGGGTTTCCGTGTTCGGAGGTAATCCTCTCCCTCTCGCAGTTCTTCTTTTGTCGTGAAGTTTGATCCGGGTTGTTGACCTTGGCACAGGAAGTGCCTGGACCTACGATGAAACAACCGGGGAATACTACCTCCACCTCTTCACATCTTCCCAGCCGGACCTTAACTGGGAATCGCCGGTGCTTCGGCAGGAAGTATACAGCATCATGAACTTCTGGCTTGAGAGACGTATCGCCGGTTTCCGCATGGATGTCATAAACCTCATCAGCAAAACTCCAGGGCTACCCGACGCACCCGTCACTAACCCAAAGGAGAAATACCAGGATGGGTCAATGTATTTCGCAAATGGCCCCCGGCTACACGAGTTTCTGCAGGAGATGAGGAGGGAGGTTTTAGATAAGTTTGATACCATCACCATTGGCGAGATGCCTTTCGTTACCGATCCGCAGGAGGTACTCAAGTGTGTTAAGGGAAGAAAGGAACTAGATATGATCTTCCAATTTGACATGTTTGTTCCTCCCCGGTCCGCTATTTTGTCCGTGATCGTCCCAGTCTTGTGCTGACCTGGGTTTGTTTCGTTTGGAAGTGTCGAGGTGGACTCCGCACCAGGCAAGAGCAAGTTTCACCCGCACAAATGGAAACTCACGGACCTCAAGGCCATCGTGGATAAGTGGCAAACGTTCATGATAAACAACGATGGTTGGAACGCAGTCTATGATGAGAACCACGATCAACCTCGCTCAGTCTTTCGCTACGTCGATAGAAGTTCTGTTGAAAAGAGTTTCCAGGCCAGGGAAATGGCGGCCAAAATGTTGGCGACCTTCCTGGTTTTGCAGAGCGGTACCTTGTTCCTTTACCAAGGACAGGAAATAGGAATGGGCAACGTGCCGCGGGAATGGGGTATCGAGGAATACAAAGACGTTGAAAGTTTGAACTTCTGGAATAAGTGAGTTTGTATTTTTACCCTACGAACAAAGCATTAATTGATACTAATTGCGATAGACTATTGGAGGAGAGAGGGGGCGACTTGAGCAAGATGAAGGATGCCATGGAGGCTCTTCAGTCGAAGGCCCGAGATAATGCTCGAACTCCGGTTCAGGTAAGTGATGACCTGTGACGTCGCATAATCTTCAATTCTGCTAGAATCCAGCGCATGGCCTCATGGTCGATCACTGCCCCCCGAAATGTATGTTTTTTGAGTCAACGCTGACTGATCGATTGTTTATCACAACAGTGGGATTCCAGCCCTCAAGCAGGATTTACGACTGGTAGCCCTTGGATGAGAGTCAATGATGACTACAGAGAATGGAATGCCGCTGCTCAAACCAGCTCTCCGTCCAGTGTGTATGGTTACTACATGGAGCTTCTCAGCCTCCGTCGGGATCACAAAAACATTATCGTCTATGGGGATTTCGAAATGCTTTCTCATAGCCACGAGAAAGTTTTTGCGTATAAGCGCTACGGATATCACGGTCCAGACATCGGTAGGGCCGCTGTTATCATAGTCATGAACTTTACCGGTGAAGCAGAAGTAGAATGGGACCTGAAAGAAGGAAAATTTGGGAAAGAGGGGTTGTTGCAAAAACCTGAAGTGATAATCGGCACCTACGGTGACGGAAAGGTGGCTGTGAAGGACGGAATCGTTCGCCTGAGGCCGTTCGAAGCAGTGGTTTTCTGGGGCGACTTCGTCGATGTTAATAGGGGTGGGGAAGGTCCCAACTGCGTTGTTGCTTGAATCGGGTGTCGGTTTATTTTGCTCATATTTTTCTTTTGAATTTTGTGTTTTGAATTTACGATTTTATGATTTTATGATGGATATGCCCTGCCGGTAGTTTTCCGATTTTGGGCAATAAATTATGAGTGCTGTACTGTACTACTGTGCATCTGACTCATTATAGTTTTTTGAGAGAGGGGTCGATAGCGCTCTGGACTGAATCCTGAGAGAATAAATTCCTAGAATAGAAGGCTTTATAGTGTTCCAGACCGCGATAGGTCATGCAAGGTCACTCGATCCTTGTGTCTAATGACAGAGTCCAGCCCCGTAAGGGGGGGACTTGAGAGCGGTAGGTGATGGGGTAAGGTGCACTTCGTTGAGACAGGGGTCCGGACGGCTCCATTGTATATTCTTATCACCTCTTTTCCGTGATGTATTTAGTGGAAAAGGCAGGTATTTTAAGTGCATTTAAACGGGAACGGGTGTGATTCAATATGACTCTTGTTGGTGTTTGGGGTTTGGGAGTTTGGGTTTTGGTGTACCAGAGCCAATCAATAGTGGGGAGGCATACGCTTGTCTGCGTAGGTATGAGTCTTAACATCCTCCTGCCCATCAGTCAGCAAGATCAACTCTGGCCATCGCCGATTTTTTTTTTGATGCGACAGCAGCTTTTTTGTGTGGCAACCTCGTCTTCCACAGCTCCACCCCTTCCCCTAACAATAAGACTGGACCCGACCGACCCCCTCTCCCATTTAATATTTCTTTCTGCCCTCTTCCTTTCCTCCCCCCCATCTCCCCTCTCACAAAACTTCTTCTCTTTGTCTCATTTGCAAGTCCACTCTTTCTCCTTTCTCCATTGCTTTCCTTTTTACTATCCTTTCTCTCATCGAACGCATCAACTATACCTGCCAACCTACCTAAGCGAATCTTCGAGCGCGTCACTTTTCTTCTCGCGCGACGTCACACAAAATTCACGATTCGTGATCATCCTTCCTCCACCCACCGACACAACCGCGACCCAGCAACACTCTAGAGATGTTTACTGGGGCCAGCAGTGGCACAGGCGGAGGCTTTGGAGGATTTGGAACGAATAATAATAATAACCAAACTGGAAATACTGGTGGGAGCGTGTTTGGCAGTGGAACGGGGTTTGGACAGTCGGCTGCTACAGGTGCGTTTGTTATTTTTTTCTCTACTTTTCTTTCTGTGGTGTTTTCTCGCTGCTTTTTTTTTTTTTGCTTTTCTCGCTTCGATATGGGAACTTGCGTGATGTATATCCTGCGGAATGCTTTCAGCCTGCGATGTGATTGGCGCGTTGTCTTAAATTCTTTCTCCACGCGAAGGAGTGATGGGCGGGTGTTTCTTCGATTATGGTAGTGATGGTGGCGATGGATGGCGGTGATGATTACATGCATTGCACTCCGGAACTCAATCTCGACTAACTTTCCACCTGCTGGTTTCTTCTCCAGGATTTGGCAATACTGGTGGAGGATTTGGTCAGCAGCAGAACACGTCTAATGCTTTCGGCACTGCGACTACAACCAACACCGGCTTCGGTGGTACAAGTGGAGGTACTTCTAGAAATCTGTTCCATCACCGTCATCGTCGCTGCCATTATCTGCTTTTGTACATGCACTATCTTGCGGCCCATAAGGCTCATGTTGTCTTGATTCTCTGTCGTCTGCTCCTGTTGCAATCTTCTAGAACGATCGCGAATATTCCCTTTACCCCCTTTACACATAGCGGCGGCAGTGGCCCAACACAATATAGAGCTGTAACCACTTGTTGTGTGCTATGTTGTGATATCGTAGAGTTGATGAACTTGACTCGCTATGGATAGGTCTAAATCTAACATTCCTGGTACTCCTATAGGCTTCGGAGCGACGAATAACGCGGCAGCATCCCCCTTTGGTGCTGCTAAACCATTTGGCGGAACCAGCCAACCCGGAACAGGCGGTCTCTTTGGGAGTAATAATTCTAGTAATACAACATCTGGCGGTACTGGATTTGGGTTCGGCGGCGCCAACAATACCTCTAATGTATTTGGTGGTGGGAATACCGCGGCTGCTAGCGGAGGTGGACTCTTCGGAAACTCGAAACCAACCTTTGGTCCTGCGACAACCACTGCGGGAACTACGGGTGGCTTGTTCGGGACTGCTAACTCGGGTGCTGGGGGTGCATTTGGGGGGGGTGCGAACACAGCGATTGGATTCAGTTCAGGGACCGCCCAAGGACCTTTAACTGGGACGGCAAATCCCCCATACACCGCATTTACGGAGAAGGAAGCACAGGGTAATACAACCAATCACTTCCAGACAATCGCCTTCATGCCGGCTTATAAGAATTGGTCGTTAGAGGTACGTGTTTCGCTTCCAAGAAGTCTTCGTAGTCATCGTGGAACTAACCAATCATCAGGAACTGAGACTTCAAGATTATGTCCAAGGCCGCCGGTACGGGACTGATTCGGGCAATAGCGGCGCATTCGGTCAAGGAACCCAGTTTGGCGCCGCCTTTGGAACTACAAACAATAACAACCCCTCTGGGTTTGGAGCGACAAATAGTAGTGCTACTACAGGCGGAGGCCTCTTCGGCAATACGGCTAATAATAACACCACTTCTACCCCTTTTGGAGCAACCAACACTGGGGGTGGTTTTGGCACTGGTGCTAATCAGGCAGGTGGTGGTGGTCTATTTGGTGCTAATAAGCCTGCTACTGGAGGTCTTTTTGGTGCTCCCAACAATACCACCGCAACTGGTAGTGGCGGTTTGTTTGGGGCTGGTGCCAACAACACAGCCTCTGGGGCTTTCGGAGGAGGCAATACCACTGGTACATTTGGAGCAACAGGAGCTACTGGCGCAACTGGCGGCTTGTTTGGTGCTGCTAACAATAACAACAACCAACAAGCGCAGAAGCCCTTTTCTTTCGGGAACACTGGTCCTGGCTTTGGGGGTGGTGCTTCAAATACTACATTTAATGCGCAAGGGAACAATACTACTTCTGCTGGAGGTGGGTTATTTGGAAATGCCCAGAGTACTGCTCCTGCTTTCGGGGCAACACAGGCAGGCGCCGGATTTGGAGGAACAGGGGGCGCTTTCGGGACTGCTGGCCAAAACCAAGGTGGAACTGCTTTTGGTGCATTTGGGAATAATCAACCTCAAAATAAGCCTTTCGGCGCTGGTTTCGGTGCTACCCAGCCTACCACTGCTGCGGGCGGAGGCGGATTGTTCGGGAACAATAACCAGCAACAACAGCAACAGAATACTGGTGGGCTGTTCGGCGGTGGTGACAACAAACCATTTGGTCCTCCTGCCATTTCCACTGGAGCCCAGGGCGGTGGATTATTTGGGAACAATGCTACTGCTACTGGAGGCACAGCTGGAGGGCTGTTTGGGGGTGGTCAAGCTACCCAGGCTCCTCAAGGTGGGTTGTTCGGGGGTGGGGCTGGTGCCAATACTGGAAGTGGAGGGCTGTTCGGTAATAACGCCAACAAGCCGCCAGGCACACAGGGCGGTGGGCTTTTCTCGAACACTGGTCCTCCTGCATCAGCTAGTGGTAGTCTTTTTGGGGGTTCGGCTCTTGGCGGTTCCCAACTAAATACTTCTACTAGTGGAGGGTTCTTCAATAATCAGCAACAACAACCGCAGCAGCAACAGCAGCAGATGGCCAGCAATAATTTGTTTGGTAGTCAGTTCGGAGGCAGTCTTCAAGGTCAACAGCAACAGCAGCAGGGTTTTACTGCATCAATCATGGATTCGCCCTATGTTAACCCTGTGCTCAATTCATCTTTGGGCAATGTACCGAACTCCCCTATGGGCCCTATTGCTACCCCACTGAGCTCCAGTGTCCAGACCAAGAAAGCCGCCATGATCCCTCATTACAAAATCGCGCCTAGACAGCCATCTCTTGCACCTCGCCTTGGAAATAGCTTCTCTCGAAGCGGCTCGCCTTTTGCTGCTTCGTCTGGCAGTCACGCTACTCTTGGTAATAGTGGAAGTTTGGGACGCTCGTTTTCGTCAACCAACAAGCTCCATTTATTCGATGGGGATGACTCAATTCTCAATTCCAGCTCTTTCACCCCTAACACCTCAAGCCGGGTTGCCAGTTTGAAGAGATTGGTCATAGATAAGAAGATAAGGGATCAAGACTTGTTTTCCGGTGGGCAAGATCTCCGAAAGGATAATTCTGGTGGTTCGGACTTCGCAGGCAAGGGCGGAACCAAGAGTATACTTAAGAAGACTGTCAGCTTTGATATCGCAACTAATCGCAGGGGCGAAGAGGAGCTTTATAGCTTGGGAACTACTTCGGCCAAGGGAAAAGAGACGGTTGGGCCTGCCCCCACGGCCGAGGAGATGGGTTACTTCAGAAGCAACCCTGAGGGGCGGAGATTAAGGGAGGTTGAAGAGACATCAAATGGATCTACCTCTGCGAATAATGCACCCGTTATTGGTAACGAGGTTGCTATTATCTCCGAGAAGCCGAAGGATGATAAGTCACCTGGAACTTACTGGATGGTGCCTAATGCTTCGAAATTGAAGATGCTGCCGAAAGAGCAACAGAAACGGGTTATGAATTTGACCATCGGACGCCGCGGTTATGGGCAAGTCAGATTCGACAATCCTGTTGACATCTCTGAGATCGAGGACATCGACGGGATCCCCGGCCATATTGTTCTCTTTGCTCAACGTGTTTGCACTGTTTACCCTGAGACTATGCCTAAGCCACCTCCAGGCAAGGGTCTCAATGTGCCTGCTACAATTACTCTTGAGGACTGCTTCCCTGTTTCCAAGAACGAGCGTGGCAAGATCAGAGATCCCGAGCATCCTCGCTATGTCACTCATATCCGTCGGTTGAAGAGCATTAAGGACACGGAGTTCGTTAATTACCTTGCGAACGAAGGCATGTGGATCTTCCGCGTTCGTCATTTCACCACCTATGGCCTTGTTGAGAGCGATGACGAGGAGGAAGATGGTGATTACACCGTTGATGAGTCGACAGTGCTTCCCACAGGCGAAACTCCTACCCCCGCTAAGACTCCTGGCAGTTCTTTGTGGGATGGCGATGAAGAGAGCAGTATGGACGCTGATGTTAGTGGCGTTGACAACACATCCAGCTATGATGATACATTCGATTTTAAGAAGTTTGGTTCTAGTGCCATCGCATCGAGATCCAACCGTGATCAATACAGCTCTTTCTTGAGCCGCAATGATAGGGAAACGAGTTATGGAGAATCTGAAGAGGAAGATGTTACTATGGATCAGTCTTTTTTAGGTGAAGGCTCTGTGGGTAGCATTGAGGATGTGGATGAACCCGCGGAGCCTGGGTCGGACCAATCGGAGGAAGAGGTTGATACCACTGTTGTTGTGGATGATGAAACGGACGGCAATGTAACGGGAGCTTTGGTGCTTGCCAATTCTCACATGTTGAGCCCAGTGAAGGAATACGAGGAGGAAGATACGATCACTCAAGATACCCCCGCGAAGCCATTGCCTATGGGCCAAGACTGGACTGAACAATTGAACAATACTATCAGTCCTAAAAAGAGGAGGTTTGGTGGTGAGAGTTTCATGGCTTCTACTCGTAAACTTGCCAATAGCCCGGTCAAAAAATTCAACATTGAGCCCATGAGTTATGGGTTATTGGATTTGGCAAATGATCTTTATGGTGGTCGGGCAAGCGGGATAAATGGAGATACTACGAAAGGAAAAGGAAAGGCAGCGTGGGATCAGGTTGAGGTTTGAGCCGTCTTTACCCTTTTGTTTTTCTTTAACGACGTTTATTGTTTCACTTTTTACCTTTCCATACATGTGCCGACTTTCCTTCCCCTGGAAACAGGGGTGTTCCAGTGTTTATTCTCATGTAAGGTTAAGCAAAACTGAATTATATAACTGAAATTGTTCTTTACTTGTAGTCTCCTACATCCTCCAGGTATCAGCACGAAAACGCGTGGACAGCAACGAAGAACGGTAAAAGCGACGCTGGTACTGTGGAGTCGGATGATAAGCGGTGGCGGAATGCCATAAAGCCAGTTTGGGGGAAGGATGGATCTATTATTTATTTCGGAGATTTGGAAGGGTTAGAACGGAGGAGGAATTATGGAAATGATTTGAAGCTTGCAAAGCTCAAGTACTCTATTCAGGTTTGTGATTATTGCTTCATAGCCTCGGGGAGTAAGTTCTAATTTGTGCGTAGGATCCCGGAAGCCAGGGTACTCCCAAGCCTTTGGAACTTCAACTTCGGGCAACCACTATCAAAAGGGACGAATTCAATGTTCCAGTCGCTGAGCTTAAGATGGATACGCTCTTTCACTCCTTTACCCAACTCAGCTGGAGCCCAGACGATCCTGCGGGTCAGCACGAGAAGAGCGTTTGGGAACTTGCTAGCGTGCTTTGGGATCCTATCACTGGGGAATTGGCTTTGGAGGAGGAGTCGCAGGAGATGATTGAGTACATGCAAGAGACCTGCCGCAAGGAGAGATTGTCCAAGTTCTTGGAAGCTTTGGTTGAAGCCGCCGCTGACGAACATGTCCATGGTGCCACTACGCTGGAAGAAGTTGCCATTGCTCATTTGGCAGCTCACAGGGTCGAACAAGCTTGTGCTTCTCTTCTTGAAGGTGGAGATTTCAGACTTGCTAATCTGACCGCTATGGTTGGGGGGGATGCCAAACTCAGATCGTCTATCAAGAAACAGCTCGAGCAGTGGAAAAATAAGGGTGTGCTTGCAGAGATTCCGATACCTATCAGGGCTCTTTACGAGCTGCTTGCCGGTAATACTTGTTACTCTGAAGGTGTCCGTGGTCCTCCAGAGGATACCGCTCCTGACTTTTTTATCTCGGACCGGTTCAACCTTGACTGGAAGCGTGGGTTTGGACTTAAGTTGTGGTATGGATGTGCCGATGAAGACCCAATTGGGAATGCAGTTGTTGATTATGAAACGGACATGAGAGAGTATCCTGAGGCTGTGCCTGCCCCGAAGCCTTGGTATCACACGGAGACGAGCCCTACCCGCGACGACGCAATTGATATTCTTTGGGGTCTCTTGAAGCTCTATGCCGATCGCGAGCTCAATCTTGAAGAAGTCCTCGCGCCAATGAACATGACCACCAGCTATATCGACTACAGACTCAGCTGGCAACTGCGCACCATCCTTGCAAAGAAGGGCATCAGAGACTTCAGCGGTGGAAAGCTACACAGGAGGATCGACGGCACGGACGAGTTCATCGCCGGAAGTATGGCCGACCAAATCACCATCGACTTCGCGGGCGAGCTTGAGACCCTCGGAATGTGGGAATGGGCAGTCTTCGTCCTCCTCCACCTTACCGACACTGACAGTCGTGAAACTGCCATCCGCAGCGTCATAGGCAAGCACATGGATGAGCTCGAATCTGCGGAAGGCGCTGATGTCGGGAAGAAGCTGGAATTCCTCGAGAAGACACTTCTAATCCCGAAAAATTGGATCTACGAAGCCCGCGCCTTGCAAGCCCGCTCCGCCGGTCGCCATTTACTCGAGGCCGGGTATCTCCTTGCCGCGCAAGCCTGGAACGAAGCGCACAAGACCGTCGTTCAGAAGGTTGCGCCGGAAGCTGTCATCTCTGGCGATTTGGAGAATCTTAAGCTCATCCTCGCCGAATTCGAAGACGTTGACCTAGTCGATAAGTGGAACTTGGGGGGGCAGATTTACCTCGACTACATCCACCTTCAAGAATACGTCCTCTCTGGCAAGCTACACCTCGGACCTGCCAAGAACGCTCCCGAGCAGAAAGGCCTGCCAAAGTCGAATAGTCCAAAAGACCTTGCTAGACGCTTACTCGTAGGCCTCAAGAATGCCGATAGGAAGGGATTTCTACAAAACATCGCGGTCAGGGAGATGGCAGGCGTTGTCGGAAGCTGGGTGCTTAAGAGCGAGGATATGGTTTGTAGCCCTTTCCTCCTTTCTAGTTTTTCTTATTATTCGGGATGGAAGGTAGGGTAGTGCTAACCACTCATTATAGATATCCGAGGCTCCGAAACTCTTGGAACTCCCCCTCACCGAAGACCAGTTCCTCCGCAAAACTGTGAATCTGGGACTAACATATTATAAAGCGAGGTTGCAGGAGGTTAGGTAGTAGTCTTGGGTTATTGTTATTTTCTTCCTTTTTCACCTCGGGCGATTGATTGATTGGTTGATGGGTTTTTTGTTGTTTGTCTGGGGGAAATGTGAAAAGTTCGATTCTTTCTTGTGGTTGCTTTTTTTTTTAAAGAAAACCCCCAACCTCTCTTTGTTATTTCATTACTCTGCCAGGTTTACTACTTACTGTTCCTTTTTTTTCTTTGTTTTTTTATATAGCGGTGCTTTCGTGCAGTGATCAATCTAATTTATTATCCCGGTATCGCCAGCAGTCAGCTATGTTAAAATATAAAAATGACTGCCCTGGGCACCCATCTCGCAACTTTCCTCTCAAATAGAAGTCCAAAATCACTACAAAGAGGCTCACAGGCACCCATGGAGATCAGCTCCATCGCGGATTAATGTGTCTTGCTGCTTCACAACCCTTCAAACCATCGTTCTCCGGTCCCATTCCATATATGCTCTAAAACAAATTGTACAATTGGTGTCGCCGTGGTAGGAGTATCCCTACTGCGTCTCAGGATCTCTCCTCTCTAGAGGTAAATGAAACATTAGGGTATCCAAGTGTAATGGGGGCTCCCTGTAGAAAGATGGATTCCACGGGTACGACTATAGCAGTAAGGGAACTTTAAAGATCAAAAGGTAATTAATAGTAGAGTATGGAAGAATCAAATAATAAAACTTAGTGTTAAACCAACGAGTTCTCTAGAGGATCGTTGATGCGCCAGCACATGGAACCTAGGGGGCATCTCATACTGCTCAGCTTGGACATAAACTCCAGCGAACATCCCCCTCTGGCCACGTGTAGGCGATGCATCACCTGTGGTACCCAATGCTGTTCCGTGTCGACACTGTAGTTTGGAAAATGTGTATTATCACCGTTACACTGTATGCATGATCACCATACATCCGGTGGAGGCTGTTTGCAGTATACAGGAAAGGACATCTTTGGTGATGTGGAGGAAGTGGAGCGGGACAGATAGGTCAGGCCCTGTTCGGCAACGACCGTTCCGTCCCGTTCGGCTCCGTTCCACCATACAAAGTGACCATTCCTTCCGTTTCAAAACTGTCGCTTTGTATGGGGGAACGGAGCGGTCGACCCGCCTTCCGTTCCCGCCGAACAGGACCTTAGGCTCTCATTGAGCCAGCTCTGAGAAGGCTGGATGGAGTACCGTTGCAACAACCCGTCTGGGCCCCGTTGCCGGCTCGTGAAGGGCGTTCCGGCAGTGAGTAGCATCTTTGAGAGCAGGAGTAAGGACAAAATTCTCCTACTCTTCTGCTAAAGCCTTATGACATGGACCCTTCTGAGTAGTTGGAGGTGGATATCAGTCTTCTTCAGAACATGGATTTCTGATTTAAGTTTGAGCTATTCATTAGATTGAGACTCGAGCAATATCTGAGCGGGTTGACAAGTGTATTGGTAGTTATTCCAATTTGCCAGAATGAAGCGGTATATTGCTGGGCAAATTTGCTAGTCCAACAACCTAACGATGCTTTGATGGAGGTTGTAGGTCCGCATTGCTGCGCTATCTCGAGAACAAATATTTGATAAGAAATAGCTCCCTATTCAACAAGAACTATCTTAACTCATAGCATTTGTATAGACTTCAGGACACCCACCGAATCTGGGATTACTCCAATTCACATTCATTCCGACTTTATCACTACAAAACATTATTACTCCAATCGGAACTCCCACTACAATAGCAGCCCTTCTGTAATTACAGTTGTGCCAACTGTTATTATTCACCCTTCTTCCCTCTTCAACCGATTTTGCGATGTTGCCAATTTAATTTCGTACCGTTCCCGCTGGCTTTGAAACAATCTTTCTAGCTATGATACCTCATTCCGGAATACAGGATGGGAAAATGCGCGCATGCATACGGTAACTAAGCACCGAAGTGAACCGACACTTATGGGAGCAAATTCCGACACTCAAGGTCTCGACCGAAACCTTGCTATCATAGTAAACTTATACCCTACTCAATTCCTAGACGAAGAACCACATGCTCAAGAACGCCCCGTATCGGAACCCACCAGTCAGCCAACAATGAGAGGTTTACCCATTGAGCTGTCCAGGAGAGCGCTACCCACCCCCAAGCATAAAAGCCGGCAACGGCCCGTTCCGGAACACTTTGACCGTAACTTTCTGAGGATATCTTAACCCCAAGCGCCGCATGGTCGTTCGAGCACTTAAACGACGGAGACTCCTGCTTTCCAACGGATCCAGCAAACCATTGCAAACTCTTGCCCTAGCCTAGCCTTCCCGGCTAACGAATTTCGCCGCTTCAGAGTGCCCGAGGCTTCGAGCGGGGGTTTTATAGTAGTCGAATTAATTTCTCCCCCCCCCCCTCCCACTCTTCATCCACAATCACTCGAGCTCTGGTATCAATCGGGAGACAGAGTAACCTACGAAACACACCCAACGCGAATATTTTCGAGCCACCACCACCCATTCCAAAGGTGTCCGGGAATCTCGGCCCTTCCTTGGCCCAAGCCGTGCCGAGATCCCCGGATACTTTTAGAAATGCGCGAGTAGAATGCCCTTTCCCATAAATGCCCCTCAGACGGGGTTATCACTCAAGACACATTGGGGCAATTCTACGTGAGCTGGTCCAAAGCGGTACTGTACATTGGGGTTTTCGTTTCCGACTTGTGCGCCGTGAAATTCCCGCTTTCTTATCCACACTTGTACGATACCTGCGCTTATTTTATTCCGGTCCGATTACACAAATTTGAGCACTCCAGCACTTGCTTTGACTTTGAATTTAACCTGCCAATCTTCCTATTGGCGAATTAGAAAACCGGCTGACCTGCTGTAAGGTTTGACTTGGCGTATATCCGCTAGGATTTTAGTCTGATGCGGACGAGCAGGTCATATAGTGTAGATGTCGAACCAGCTGAAGCGGCCTAGTGGCTTGCTCGGTAACTGCTTTTCTCTGATGGGATTCTTGATATCTCCTCCTGCGGCACGCGGGATGTAACTAATCTAATTATTTCAGGCTATTACGATGCTCGGGAACTGCTAGCGGACTATGATTTACAGTTCTTTAAACCCCCAAACTTCTACTGCTATACCATCCGGTGCCGCCGGGCAGCTGCGTTCTTCCGAGGAGTGCTGAGAGGAAGGAATGTTGGATAAGGTTGAATGAGGAAGGATGATTATTATTTCTCAAGTGGAGCCTGCTAGCTACA
>QLOI01003455.1:22395-39058 GCA_003313605.1 Tuber umbilicatum | reverse complement strand
GAACCTTTGCAAAGTCCGGTATAACCCTCTCCTCAGCCCGTCACAGAGCCATGAAGAGGGGTTAAAGGAAAAAAAGAAACCCAGTCCATGGGTTTTTTTTGGATGTTTTTACCCCCATACTGAATAACTGTGTTGGCCCGCTCTCAATTAAAAGTAGTATCCAAGACTGGATAAAAATTAATAACGAAAAAAACATCATCCAATGGCTTAGTTCATCGTGGAAAACAATATAGGGAAATTTTGGAAAAATACCGGCAAGCTTTACCTTCAACTGCTTGGTGTTATTTGATGGACAAAGGCACAAGCAAACTGTTAGGATTGCTCCTCAAGCTATCCTATCTGATGTCTATACCTCTTCCAAGATTGGTTGGGTATCTTTAATTATAAATAAGTCCCTGCACTACCTGATACAACATCTCTATACTTGTCATCATGTACTCGAGTGCGGTACAGTACACATATGAAATCATGATTCAGAATTGAACTACTAGTAGTTTGTGGCTAGTCAATAGGGTTGGATGGGAGCCACTGATATTCTACCATGTAATGGATTTCCGGTTATCTAGCGGTAACATCTCAAGTGTAGCCTAGAGTAGGCGCTAAGTCAGGCAGACTTCCAAAATACGGTACGAACACACCCAAAATTTCCCCAATCTGAAGTGTAAGAATACAATACAAATTTACAGAAAATCTGGGAGGACGTGTTACATATGTCCGAAAACCCTAATAACTAGCCCTAACGTAGCGTGATTCAAGAAGGAAGTCGGGAAGGGTGAGCAAAGCCGGAACTGTCGACGGAAGTGAGCTGAAAAAACGATCAAATAGTGGTGGAACAAGATACTAAACCCTTGGGTTGTGAATGGTGGAAGGACGGTATGTTCCTCATCGTATCTAATAAACGTCCGGCTGAGTGGTCACTTGCGTTGAACTATTCGGCACTCCTTGGGAGTGCCGCCTTCCCCGAAGGTCGCTTTGCCTCTCTCGGAGTGCGGGAAACCTTGGCGCGGTTAGACTACGGCACACCGCTGCTCCGGCGCTCGACTTGCCAAAAAAAAAAGTGTACAAGTAGATTTTCCCTCAGTCACTTAACCTTTCACTGCGGCACTGTACGGATCGCGACAATCCTTTTTCACATTTTTTCGTCCCTACCCGAGAACAGCAGTTGTTGCATACGAGTAGTTAGGTTCGGGACAATCCAATCTTTTCTCTCCAGCCAGAATGGTGAGGGACCTCTGTTGTCCCGAGCATGCAGACACTCATCAAAGTTTAGTAATAGTATGTTCATGTGCCAAGTATGACGCTAATACCCATGAACCGCCGGTCCCAAGGAGGCGAACAGTAACTACCGTAACGTGTCCCGGACATTCACTCGCTTCCACCAAAAGTTCAACCTACATTGAAACTCCGACATCTCCATGAAAACTGGAGACCCCCATTTCTCTCTTTTATTAATGTGCAGTAAATCGCGTGGGAGTGTTGAAAATCCTTTCTGGATTGAAGTTGGGTCTTGGCAACGCCCCGGTTGCATACGTCCCTCACCACAGATCAAACGGAAAACGTCCATCCGTCCTATAAGTTAGTCGGTTGGGTCGGGTCTGTTAAAGTACTCGGGTCGGCACTTCTGAGGTTCGGCCTATACTACAGGACATTAGTTGCTCGAACTGCAATGCTCCGCGAAATTCGCTACATGCTCGAGGAAACCCAGATATGGATGGCGAATGCCAACGTAAATCCTGGAGAGCAAATGGAAATGACAAGAGAGTTCCGATAAAGTTGGAAAAGCTATTTTTCGCATAGGTGATGTGGATATTCGCTGTTCCCTCACATCGTCACCATTGTTACTGTTGAAAACGCTGAAAAATCGGCTAGCGGAGTTATTCTTGGCATGGACCGGTAGTGCAAGGCATGACTACCGTAGACTACCCAAAAATCCAAATCTGAGACACACCATCCACAGCCTCATCCAAGACCAAGAACAACCTGCAACTGACCACAACCCTTCCTCTCCCGACCAATAGAGACCTTAAAAACCGGGAGAAAGACCTACCATCTGTCATCAGATCCAGCTTTCCGGAACTCAGCGGATCCAGAAATCTCTGGAAAACCTCAGTACGAGTAGGCCGTGTTGTGTGGAGTACGATGATGCTAAATATAGTGTGTTGAGATGTCTCACATTCGGACTTGTACCACGTTGCAGTGACAGGATACTTGGTCTTCAAGTACGGTACAATGCAACGTGGTGGATGAAGACGGAAGTTTACCGGGGGGTCGGGTGCTTAATCCGGAGAGGGTATCGGTGCTCTGGACTCAGGTGGTGGTGGCGGTGGATAATGTAGTGTAATGTAGTGTAATGTAGTATAATGTAGGAAGGGAATGTAAATACCGGTACTGAGATAAAGAATGGGAGTAGAAAAAAAGCTTATTTGAATGTCCGGGTGACTGCCGGATAATCCGGCAACAACTACTCGAGCACGTCTAGCTGCATAGCACTGCCTACTAGTAGTCAATTGTAGGTCACTTGTATACCCTGCAAATACAGCAGTGTATTGCTCAAGTAACTAGGCCCCCGATCGAGCGACCTCCCGTACTCGCTGTCGTATATTTCATCCACCAAGCAGAATGGTTTTTTTTTTTTGAAGTTTGGTTCCTCCTCTTGACCTCTACAAATATCCTAGCGGAGTCTGAACAGTGTATATTTAGATTCTTGAAGTTTTTTTTCTTTCTTCTTGCTTCTCGTAGTTTCTTGGAGAAGCAGAGATGAGGTCGCTACGGTCCAGGTCGCGATTGGTGGGTAGAGTGATAAACTCGTATTCGATTGGGCCCCTGCTTCGGCGTACCATGTTCTGCTCCTCCGCTCCCGCAAGTATGATACCTGGAAACAGGGGTGCGTGTTTTGTAGCACGCGCTCAGATATCCACAGATATTTTACTATAATAGTATTATCATATTACTTTAATCCCTATTTTCAGGTACTTACGGCCTGGGAGGTGTGATATTGTAAAAGTTTACCGCAATAACTTGCTTGCTCTCTGTTAGCTATGTTCGAGTACTACATACACCGAGCCGAACCTGGCCGGGACAGATGGATATGGTAGAGCGCGGTAGTGGCGATGATGGTAGTGTGACGAAAAACCCCTAAGGAGGATAAGAACCGTGAGGCAGGGCGGACGCCATACCTATCATCCATACATGGGTTCGTGTGAGCACCAGCAGGCCCAGGCAATGGAAAGCAGCTAATTCTCTCATGTTGTCGCACTTCCGGGGAAACGTGGAGAGGCGTACAGAACCGTACTGAGCATGGAAGGTCCGGTGATATCGTTTGTGGGAGTTATTGGAACCACCGCCCTACTCAACTAGCATTGGCCCTATAGTCCTTCATTCTTGATTTCCATAAGATTACTGAGCCCAGTTCTAATGATAGTATCTAGCATCGTGGTTGAGCTTTCCACAGAGACATTCCACAACGTTTTTACTCCACCCCGAGAAATGTATAAATCCCCCCTCCCATCCTCACAAAGAGCCTTCTTCCTCACCACCATCGTCCGCATCCGCAATCATCTAGCTTGGTCGACTCAATCCTATCCGTCTTCTGCACTCGCTTTTTGCATTGTTTTCCAAAATCCAAGTCATCCAACTTTACATATACCACTCGCTATAGGAACGAAATGAAGTCCATTCTCACCCTCGTCTTCACCCTCCTCAACTTTCTCCTCATGGCCTCCGCCGTTCCCGCGACCCCCTCTCGTGACCCGCAATGTCCGCAATGCGATCCGAATCCGTTCAACAATAAATGCGACATCACCACTTCCTGCATCGTCACTCAGCCGAGGGGGCAAAACCATTGTGCCTGCCGGTTTGTCGCCACAAATCCCACCCCCGTCCGCGATCGAGAAGGCAGCACTGACAATGATGAACTATGTAGCGCCGGATATAAGGCCTCTGCCGCCAATAATGACGCAACTAAGCAGTGGCGCACTTTGTTCGCCGGGCAGGAGTATAGGGTTTTCGTGGCCCCCGGACTCAAGTGTGATACTCTCTGCGACAACTGGCAGTTGGGTCCTAAGTCATGCCAGGAGGTTATCGTCAAGGCTGAGTGCTCTTAAGCTCGCACTTCGGTAGCGTTAGAATGGTAGGATCGGGGATTCTCAGACTTGGAAATGGATTACGGGGGACCGTTTTGGCCCCTCCCGACAGGAGCTGAGAACGGGGAGGTTTTTTTTTTTTTGGAATATGGTGGATTTCCCAAGCTTGGACAATTTAACGGTGGCCGGGTATCCGGGGCTCTGAACCGTCGATGGCTGGGGTTGGTTTTGTGGATGGTTTCGCTTTCTTTTTTGTCGGGCGGATGGTGTACACAGTTGACGTTCTCTTTCATGTCACTCTTTTTGATCATTGGCTAGTTGTAGAGCACCGGGGATGAATATAACTCTTGAAAATCTGGTTTTTGAAGGTCTCGAGTGATGTTTCGTGATTTACGCCAGTAAAAGGCTTCCCCCCTACCCCCTTCCGTTAACCATGCTGCTCCAGCGACAAAGAGGAGGACAACGACAAGAAGATTTGGAACAAGACAGCCTCCTTAATTCATTTGATTTCCCTCTGCCCCCATTTGCTCTTCTCTCCCTGCTCTCGTGCGAAGAAACCCGGGTGATCGAAGGCGTAGGGTCACACCCCTGGCAACCCTGTTTTTGTTTATGCGAGGGCGTCGCTTGCTATCACACCCCCCTACGAGCGAGCAAATCTCGACAATTGCTTGTGGTCTCTTTCCCGACCCAGTTTCGTCCTTCAAGCACGAAAGCCCTATACACCTATGTTTTTCTTCCCCTTTTTATTCTGCAGTAAATCTGGGCGTGTAGAAGATACTTAGGTCTTGTGGCACCCTATCTAGCTTGTCGGTCACAGCGCTTCCCTTCTCGCACATTAATTTAATTTGTATTAGCTATTCAAGAATCACTAGTGATAGTTGATGATGGGCTGATGAAATCTGGAGTGGGGCCTAGGTACCACACCGCACTGTACTTGGCTAATTCAAAGGTCTACGGAAATCTTGGCGCCAAGATATTAGGAATACTAGGAGGGAAAAGGGTCAAGCAATGACTGGCGAGAAAAAGAGCAAGACTATAACCTATCCAGTGTAGGATTAAATAAACCATCCTGATGGGTGTTGGCATTTGTCTTTGCATGCTGCTAGATGCCATGGGCTGTAGAAATGGGTATGCCAGTAAGTTCTTTTATTTGTTCAAAAGTACTCGGCTTTAATCGTAACAGTGCCAAGGTTGTGACTTCGCCACAACCCCAAGTTGCTCAATTTCTCGCAACCAGGGCACTCTCCCAGAGAGTGCCTAACGGCTTAACAGAAGAAACCACCTCAACGGAAGATTCTCCTCATCTTCAACCACAAAGGCAAACAACCCCCCTACAACCTTTCCCTAAAACCTTCAGATATGTCAGAAAATTATACGAATGTGAAGGAACGGATCCTTGCAGCATGTGACAGGTTTTCCGATCTTGAAAAAGCGAATATGGCAGCCCTGGCCAGTGATTTTCAGGTTCCCGAAGGCAGATTACAGGCTCAGATTGTCGGACGGCAGTCAAAATAACAGCAACCACCCACAGGCCAACTTCTGTCCGATGCAGCGGAATTAGCTGTCTGTCTATATCCAAAACGATTAGATACTATTGGAACATCAGCAAGAATTCCAATGTTGACAAGTTGCGCCAATGCGATTCTTCAGCGCCAGGAACCTGAACAAAGGGACAGTTCACTTATCTCTTCTGAGCAGCCACTAAAGGTCGGGCCTACATGGACAGCACGTTTCCTGGCGAGATATCCAAAGTTTCACATACGCAAGCAAAAAACTCTTGACACCAACAGAAAAAAGGCACACAATCCTCAGGACCTTCTTAAATGGTTTGAGCAATACAAGTCTATTTGTAATAACCATGGAATCCAAGCAAGCGATATCTACAACTTTGATGAGACGGGTTTCAGAATTGGAATAGGAAAGGACCAATGGATCGTAACATTGGATCCTGATAGACAATGCTATCTTGCTAGCTCGAGTTACCGAGAACTTGTAACCTTATGTGAAGTTATAAGTGGAGATCGATATGTGCTACTGCCGATGTTGATTCTCTCCAGAGCAGTTCATTTGGAGGATTGGGTTACGAAGACGGACCTTGAAGGAGATATCTTGCTCGGTATCTCTGTGACTGGATACTCAAATGACAGTCTTGCACTTGATTGGTTACATCACTTTCATAGGTTTTCCTCCATACAGCAGACCCGGTGTTATCGCCTACTCCTCTTAGATGGATATGGGTCTCATTGCACAAAACAGTTCATTGAGTTCTGTGATGAGAAAAAGATTATTCCTTTTTGCCTCCCTCCCCATACAACACATTTATTACAACCTCTTGATGTCGTTGTCTTCTAACCGCTTAAGCACTACTATATAGAGGCCATTGAAGAGGCAACTAGAACTAGCTGCTCGGATTTCAATAAAATTGAATTTTTGTCTACAATTACCTCCATGCGGGAACAGGCATTCAAGCATTCAACAATCATCTCCTCTTTCCGAAAAACATGCCTTATTCCGTATAACCCGAACGCTGTCTTATCTAAACTACGAGAATATACACCTGATCCTCCCTCTTATCGTGGGAACTCAGAACAATCACTACCCAATTCATATTGGAGACTCTCAACCCGATCCCCAAGCCTGCCGGAAAATTATCTTTCAACTCCGAAAAGTGTTCGTACTCTCAAAAAACATGCCGATTTTCTTGAGAGATCTAATCCCGAATCACTAACCTTTCGGAACTCCTTAAGCCTTTTTGTAAAAGGGGGTCTTGGGCAAGCATATCTTGCATCATAGCTTCAAGATGACCTTGAGTATACCGAAGCTGGACAGCTTGCTCGCACAAATCGGCAACAGTGAACACGACGGTTTGCCTAAAAGGGAGGAGTACTCTATGCAAGTGAAGCAAGAGCTCTTGTTCAGAAGCGTGAAGAGGAGAATACCCAAAAGAAGATCGAGCAAGCTCAACGTCCGCTTGAAAAGTTACAACGGTTCCAGGCAGCTGAGCAGAAGCAGATATGGAAAGATATTTTTAGGGATCTTAAGAGGTCAGTAAGAGTCAGATATACACGCTTGAAACAACTTGCAAAACGCGCCAGCTAGGTGGTGGAATATAGCATTTTCATTTCGTTGATACCTCTTATCTGTTAGGAGCTCGGTGGTATGACTCATATGATGACCATGCATTTACATGTTTCTTGTTTCTTTTATACAGTATACTACAGTCTACTATATGTTTGGTACTGGATACGGGCTTCAGGAATCATGGAGAATCATGATTTACTTGGTTGATGTGTTTTATGAAAGGCTGTTGAGTTTTCTTGAGTTTGGGAAGTCGCTCGTTATATGAAAATGTTTTTCTTCTTGCATATTCCTGGCATGTTTTTTTTTTTTTTTTTTACAATCAAAAAGCACTTCCAATACTTACATTCTTTGAATATTACCTGGCTATTTTTCTGATATTTTTTGAGTAGTTGTGGGGGGGCGGTTTGCCTTTTGTGGTTGAAGATGAGGAGAATCTTCCATTGAGGTGGTTTCTTCTGTTGAGCCGTTAGGCACTCTCTGGGAGAGTGCCCTGGTTGCGAGAAATCGAGCAACTTGGGGTTGTGGCGAAGTCACAACCTTGGCACGGTTACTCGTATAGCAAGTTCGGCCTGGATACTTGGCGCCAAGATTTCCGTAGACTTTTGAGTCGGCCAGTTACAGCACCTGGACGTGGAACCCCCAACCACATATCTAGAATGTTGGGGGAGGTACAAGTAGGGAGAAGAACTGGGGGGGAATAACTCCCGCGGCGAAGGCAATGGAGGAGAAAATTGCTAAAGTGCCGTCGCACGGGTGGTCGTATGCGTCTTCGCTCAGGTTAACATCCCCACGGTTGGAGTCGTTAATACATCTGAACGGGACTCTGACGTGCCCGGTCAGGGCGATCCGGGGGAGGATGTTGCGGGCGAAGTAGGGGATGGTGGTGACGGGGGGTGCCCTAGTGTTATATCGACCCCTTCTTTTTCTTGAATAATGAAGGGATCATCGCGCGTTTCTGAGCATGAAGTGTCCTTGTGGGGTTTGCAAGATAAGCATTCTGCTTTTTTTGGCTTAGTGTTGGACAGAAACATTTCTTGGCTGCTTACCGCATATTTTCATAGTTGCAATGACTCACAACCATTACCCTCTTGGCGTATCAAACATATCCGACACCTCTATGTTTGACTACCGGTTAGCTCTTCACATCAAACACCACATGCGACGATATCTGCAACGATACCTGCGACAATACCTGCGACAACTGCTTATGCAGGCCCTATCTCTGTCATATGAGATGCCAAATACCCTCGGCTGAATTGTGTTATCCTCAGCTGAAGCAGTGAAATGGGCGGAAGTAAAAGTCAACATGATAGAAAACACGGCACACGCTGGAAGTGTGTAGAAATGGATCAGCATGATCCAGGGAAGGATAAAAGGCAGCTTGTTTTCCCTTTGTTAAGTTGTTCTTGTTCACCATCCGAATCGATTGTCTCTCTTTCCTCTGTTACGACTATTTTGGGTCTTATTTCAGTCTTCCCCATATTTTTATTCCCTATTGTTATCGCGAGAATATTTCACCGTTTAGGATACTTGAATTCTATCTCTCCATCTTTGCCTAGTTATTCTATCAAAATCCAAAAGTCAACCACGCCCAAGTCTGAAGTCGCTGCCACATACCTTGTTGTTGAAAAGCTCATCCACCCACCATCTAGTAATCCGGTATTACCCGGTCAATGAAAAAATAACCATATGCATTTCATATAGGCACGGTATATAGTGTAAAGAGATGAATCCATAAACTCCCACCCCTACAACATACAGGTAGGTTGGTAGCAAAGTTTGAGCCCAATTGCCCGATTTCGCATTAGGTAGGGTTAGGGCTACTGGGAAGATTACGCCCACCCAAGTCGGCGTAAATCTTCCTGATATGGGCGTATAAGTTTGCGATTACTGTTAACCGCAGTTCTGATTCTGCCAGCAAATGGGGGTGTATCTAGTTCCTGAGCGCCAGTATGCTGTAGGTGCAATAGTGGATTGGTGGATGCGCTGGGTATTGGTATGTAACCGTTGGATCCGGGGTGGTGTATGGATGAGGAGGGCTGAAGAACATAGGAAAAAAATCTCCAATTTTGTGGCTTAATCAAGGCTGTATCGTATATAGGCAGTACTATTCCGTTTGGGTTGCTCCGGTCTACGAATGAACATAGAGCAAGACGAGTGCGTCGATCATAGCACCCTAAGCCTGCCCCATTGAGACACTGTTGGTATCAGGGGTTGCGGTTGAATTGCCATATCTTCAATAATTGGGGAATGGTAGAGAAATACCAAAAGAAAGTTAGGATACATGTACGGTTCTAGGAGAAAGAAGAGTAGCATGGGAACAATGAAAAATAGATAAAGTTAGAACCTGTGTTATAAACGGGAAACCGTAGCCGATAGGAATCTAGATATAAAATCAGCGTATAGAAGAAATAAAAAACAAAAGCAGAAACCGAAAAATCCTATGATACCTACAAGAATAGCACATCGCCCGTGCGGCGAATAGGAGTGAATGAAATCATGAATCCTCACTCGACCACTTGAGTGTGCCAGTAGATCTTGAGACAGGTATGATGTGGATGTTTAGTTCCCGACATAGGTCAAAGGCGGTTGTGATTCCCAAGGGTGATTTTGGGTTAAATCCGGAAGGAAAGGAAAGGGAAAGGAGGGAAAGACAGCGGTCCCGACAGGTTGTCGTTCACTGTAGGGAGGGAGGTGAAAGTGGTGTAGAGGTGGGAGAAGAGGTTGGTGGGGCGTATGGGCGTGTCAATGGGAATACTGAAGAGGCCTGCGCGGAGAAACTTTTAGGAATGATGGGAAATACTGTCTTCTGGGGTTAAAACGTGTAGCAGTCGATGGATTCGCGAATTTCCAATAACTTCACCACTCCTCTCCCAGAGGCCCTTGATAGTGGCGTCAGACCTGCTCCGTCCGGCATGTAGGGGTTGACGTCTCTCCGTTCCAGCAGTAGCTTTACTACTCCTTCGCGGCCCCACTGAGCAGCCCACGAGAGCGGCGTTCGGCCACTATTATCTGGCCAATCGGGGTTCACGTCTCCCCGGTCCGATAGGAGCTTGACAACTCCTTCACGACCCCACTGGGCAGCCTGCGAGAGCGGCGTTTGACCATTATTGTCTGGCCAATCGGGGTTCACATCTCCCCGCTCCGAGAACAGCTTAACCACTTCATGACTCCGACACTCGGCAGCCCACGAGAGCGGTGTTCGGCCAACCTTGTCTGGCTTATCGGGGTTGACGTATGCCAGTCCTAACAGTAACTTGACTACTCGATCCTGCCCAAACTGGGCAGCCCACGAGAGCGGTGTCCTGCCACCATTGTCTGGCTTGTCGGGGCCGACGTCTTCTCGTCCTAATAGTTGCTCGATTGTTCCACCACGCCCATGCTCGGCAGCCCACGAGAGCGGTGTTCGGCCGCTATTGTCTGACGAATCGGGGCCGGCGTCTTTCCGTCCCAACAGTAACTTGGCTACCCGATCCTGCCCAAACTGGGCAGCCCACGAGAGCGGCGTTCGGCCACCGTTGTCTGGTCTATCGGGGTTGACGTCTTCCCGTCCTAACAGTAGCTTGATTACTCCACCACGCCCATACTCGGCAGCCCACGAGAGCGGTGTTCGGCCACCATTGTCTGGCAAATCTGGGTTTAGATCTTTCCGTCCCAACAGTAACTTCGCCACTCCATCATTCCCGCGTTTGGCAGCCCACGATAGCAATGTTTGGCCATGATAGTTTGGCATTTTGGAGCTGACGTCTCCCCGGCTCAACAGCTGCTCCACTACTCCATCGTGCCCAGTCTCAACAGCCCACGTGAGGGGTGTTTGGCCACGATTGTTTGGCATGTCGGGGCTGACGCCTTCCCGCCCTAACAGCAGCTTCACTACCCCATCATGTCCTTCGGTGATAGCCAACCAGAGGGGCGTCCGACCGGTTTTATCGAGAATGTTGGGATTGATATCTTTTCTTCCCAACAGCAATCCCACCACTCCCTCATATCCACTTTCAGCTGCCGACAAAAGCAATTTTTGCCCATTTTCGCCCGGCCCATCAATTCCGATATCTTCCCGTTCCAATAACAGCTTCACTACTCCCTCACGGGCTTTACTAGAAGCCCAGAAGAGAGGCGTACGGCCATATCCGTCGGTTACGTTGGGCTTGACATCCTTCCTACCCAATAATAGGTGCACTACCCCCGCATGTCCCTCTTCAGCAGCCAACGAGATTGGTGTTTGGCCGTATTTGTCTGCCCGGTTGGGGTTGACATATTTCCTCCCGAGGGCAATATTCACCACTCGGGATGTCTTGCCCCACCAACTATCTGTCCCATCGGACTCGGCGGATGCCCGGCCAAGAAGTATCGTTACCATTCCCTCATGTCCCTTTCCGGCTGCCCACGATAGTGCTGCCCGACGAAAGTAATTGTCGGGTTTGTCGGGGAAAACAGTCTGCTGTTCTAGTAGCAGTTTCGCTACCTGCTCTTGCCCACATATAGCAGCCCAGATGAGTGGGGTAATACCAAGGAAATCCCTTTTGTTGGGGTCACAACTTGGGTGATCCATGAGAGCAGTTACAATTTCAGCAATACCGAAAGCTGACGCACAATGTAGTCCCGTAAACCCGACCAGGGGACCATTAATTGGGACATCGCCACTATATCGACCGGTTCTCGATATGAGATCCGCAGAAAGTAGCTTAGTAGATATATGACTTTCAATTTGGCTGAAAAGGTTGAGCGCGAGTGATATCGCGTCCCTTGAAGAATCTTTCTTGGCATGGACACCCCAATATAAGGAAGAATATTCGAGGAAGGCGGCTGACTGAGGGTGGGCGAATAGTGTGGGCGGGATCTCTTTAATTGAGGTATGTAAGGCAGGTTTCCGCCATTGTTGAGTGAGTTCCGCCAAAGGGGTCGCGGCCGGTGCAAAGGTACTCTTGCAGAGTATGATGGATCAAGCGAACAGTGAAAACCTCCTTATCAACGATGACAAGCCCTAAGCAACAGCTCAGTAGTGTCTCCACCGAAGGGATCCTTTCATCATCGAGATCTGTAGATCCTAGGGTGACTCCTAGGGCATGGGAAAGTTCATCAAGTTGTAATAGCCGCTCCGAATGCGATATCCACATCAGGGCTGCCATCCCCAGCCTTGCTTTCTCCCCTCCCTGCTCCTTTATCCCTTCTAGGGTAGCGCCGTAAACAGCCCCCAAATCCAAGCCCTCCGTCACTGCATTGAGTTTCTGTCGTCTTCCATATGCTGTAGGTTCTTCAAGGATAGCATCGATGGATAGGGAAACAAGTAGAAATCTATATGCTCGTTAGTGATAAATGTAAAGTATACAAGTACCCCTCAAGAAATACCTGAACCTGAGGGTAAATATTGTGTCACGTTGCTACCACCAGGGATAGTAAAGTAGATCTGGAGATTTCTGGAATAAGTGTAGTATTGTATCCCTTCATGTTGCTCACTTACGTTTGGGGAATTTTTTCGACAATGGTTTTGATGATTTCGGCCTCCAGACAGCTATTCATGGCGTCTAGCGACGTATCCTTGCTCAATCTCATCCGGATGTATTGTACGATATCATCATGACTGGGTTCTATGTATAAAGTTGACACTATTCCGGAAAGATGCTTTTCAATCTCGCCCCGGACGTGGCGTCTCCCGGTTAAGAAAAGCCGTGTGTTTGGGCAACACGCGAGGATTTGTCTCAACGAATCTAGAACCTCAGGTCGATGCGCTTCCACACATTCATCCAGCGCATCAACACATATAAACATCCGTTGTAAAGGTGTGACAGCTTGCAGCATCTTCACAATTTCGGGAACCCGTAGCCCCCTTCCACCAATGACCTTTTTATAATCTCGAAAGGTCCGACTTATCTCCTCCGGGATCCTTTCCAATCCACCGAGAATTTGTTTGAGTAACGAACCGAGCATGTTTGTTGGAGACTGCTCCTCCCGCGCCGCGAAATCAACGTAGAAACATGCAACAGCAGTATTTTCTTCTTTGGCCTCGTCGCATAACTTGTCTACCACCAATGAACTAGCATTGCTGCTCATCAGCGCAACCATGATTTAGCTTTTCCCCCAGGATAGTCCGCCTCACCTGAAATATGTCTTGCCGACAGCCGGATCACCACAGCAAAATAAAACCGCATGCTCTGACCCATATTCTGGAGCACCATCGCACCACCTTCGAAACTCGTCGGTTTCCAGCAGCCATTCCCCCACGTTGTCGGCACGGTGGGTTCGGATATTTTGATGTCGGATGCGAGACTCGATTGGAGATAGCCATGCTAGAATCTCGAATCTCTCGTCCGCCACACTAAAATTGTTCACGTTATGGGTGTAGTTGAAGGAATGGTTGTTATTCGAGTAGAGAGTGTTGTTGGGGGAGTTGGTAGCATCCTGGATATTCGAATGTAACATTTTCTCGATTTCGGCAATGCTGTGGGGCGATGAATTACGGGGTTTGGTTGACGGAAACCGAGCGAGCTGATGTAAAGCGGGGTCACCGTGCAATATCGCCGCCTTGTGAGTGAACAGTGGTCCTATCAATCTCTTTCACCTTGTGTAACCGCTACTTGATTTTTGAGAGCAGCCGCAGATCTCCAAAATCCAAGATCAATACGCCTCGTACGGTATTTCTCGCCCCCTAGGCAGGTTCGCGGAAATGCATCAGGATTTCAAACTTATCCCTTAAAACCGCGAGACCCTCCGGTCTAGTTTGAGAAAATTCAAGAGCCTTTGCTTTGACCCGGATGTGGCAACAAATCACAACCCATTTCCCTTCGACAAAATTATTTTTCTTCTAAACGCGCCACAGGGCCCAACCAATACGGGTTAATTCTACCCTCAGCCTCAATGCTCCACATTACTCGTACCCAACCCTCCACAACAGTATTTTCCGTAACGTCCCGGTATACTAGATGATGGGGGCCGAACACCGCTCCCTTGGGCTGCCGAGTATAGCCATGAGACGGTAGTGAAGCTTCTATTAGAACGGGAGGATGTTAGTCTAACCCCAGTATGCTAGACAAAGCCGGTCGGACGTTGCTCTGGTGGGCTTCCCCGAAAGGGTATTGGTGAGTGGTAAGGCTGCTGAAAGCTCGCTCGTGCTGGTGCGTAAACCCCAACACGTTTTAACCCGCGAAGGGTATCGTCTTCGGACACCCATGCGCAACCGCTTTCGTACCCACATGTCCCGTCGACCGGCCCCCCCTCCTCGATACCACTCCTACCCCGCTCCCGGCGGCGTACTGCAACCCCGTGGATATCGCTGCCTTCCCCTTCCTTCCCTTTCATTTCGTCCCGGGTTCAAACCAGAATCCCCCTTTGAGGTCGTGGTTGCCTAAGATCGAAGCAAGGAACCTAACTCATCTCACACATCCGCCTAGCCATTGATGGGGGTTTAGCCAGTGGCTGAAGGAGGATTTTTGCTTTCATCCTATCGTTGTCTTGTTCGCGGGTGGGGGCACACTATTTATGCAGTTATGATGGGCATTTTCAATGTTTGTTCCCGATTTTATCACATTTTTTCCATGTAACAATTTTGTAACTTGATTTAGATTGGTCCATGTTTCCTGCTGATAGATCCTCACTTCTCCCCATTTCTTATGAGCGATACATCGGGTATTCAGTGGGGCCCAAGCCCCGACTGTCATCAAGATAGTCGTAGCAAGACAGCGAAAAAGCCCTGCGGTTGCCAAAGTGTGAACGTTGCCAAGATTTATGCGTCGCTCGGGGGACAACTGTCTTAGCAAAACCTCCCTACGGTATTGTGGATTGATGGGTGTATAGGGAGGGTTGGAGCACAAATAAGCGGTAATTAGTAATCTAAGATACAGTGGCTAATTGAGCGAAGCCCAATCATATCAGAGCTTTCACTTTTACTATACTGTACAGTACGGGGCAGTTTTGATTAAGATGTTAGTATGGCTCCTATCGGAACGGGTGGAAAGGGTCGGATGCAGCACCACATGACCTTTCAGCTTTGTCAGCATATCAAGGGCAAGAAATCGATTTTCCCCAAGATGTCATGTCCCCCGCCTATTTATGACTTGCTGAGGTGATCCTTGTTGAAATCTCGGATATGTGTGCCATTGAGTGGTAGGTTTTCTCTTTTACGCAATACTCACAATTGCGAGTCCTTCATTTGGTTTGATTTGGTTACAGTGGGTCTTTATTTGGATAATAGGGTGACTCTTTCCCCCTCTTTCCCTGGCCGACCGTGCTACTTACCAATACTTGAATTAAAAATAGGACAACTTCATAGAGTTTTCAGAAATGATGTAAAATACTTGACTCCTATTGTAACCACGAGTGGATTTAAATTCTCTGAAGTGTAGTAGCAAGAGAAAATAAAATTTTCCTCAAAATCGCGCCAAGACTGCTGTTTTTGATGAGAAAACTGAGTCTTGGCAGAATTTAACAATTCAACTGCATACTACTCTTCAGAGAATTTAAATTCATTTGAGGTTATAATAGGAGTCAAGTGGCCTATATCATTCTGAACACTCTATGAAGCCATCCTATTTTTAATCCAAGAGTTGGTGCCGGAATAAGTGCGCGAAAATGCCCATTTTTGGTGTAAAATCTCTCGTGCCCACTCACTTCTTCTGTGGCACTTGTGCCATACTTGTACAGCATCGTGCAACGGACACACGGCTGGTGACGAACCCCTTCGACCACACGACTGTTAAAGCAGTTGCACCCACAACGAGATTGCACCGACGGCGAGATTCCTTACTAACAAACCAATAATCAAGGAATCATGTTGAGAAAGTTTCGTTGGAGGAAAGAATCTCGCTGTAGGTGCAACCGCTTTACGTTAATTGATTACTTTCTCATGTCTTTCTTTCGCCCTTTTCATCTAAGCCCCTGGGGACCTGTTTGGTCGAAGGCCTGCTGTTGCGAATCCCGCAAAGGCCGTATTTTTTTCTTTCCTTTCGTGAAGGCGTCTATTGCCCACTTTTCCTGCGAGAGAGAGAAACTTGCTAATCCGTTGAGTTCTCTTTCCCGACCCAAGTTTGTCCCTAGGTACAGGGGCTACTACTAGAGCAAGAGGGCGACAACTCTGCAATGTTGGACAACCGCACCCCAACGCCGCTTTCGTGGGCTGCCGAGTGTGGGGGCGATGGAGTATTGGTGTTATTGATGGGACGGAAAGACGTCAACCCAAATATCCCGGACGATGACAGCCGAACACTGTTGCCGAGTATGGGCGTGGCGGAGTAGTGGGGCTGCTGTTGAGAGGGGAAGAGGTAAACCGCAACATGCCCGATAATGGCGGTCGGGTGCCGTTCTCGTGGTTGCTGAGAAGGAGCATAAAGGAGCGGTGGAGCTACTGCATGCTGCCAATCTGCGAGCCCCAATGCTGTCTGACCCCACAAAGGAGACCTCCCATTTCACCCTCAAAAACTCCTATTCGATGTTTTCCAAGACTTCCCATAGACACCCTAATTTAAACTGCTGGCTAGCCCCTCCTCCTCTAGACCGCTTTCGCCCCC
>QLOI01003455.1:358-18091 GCA_003313605.1 Tuber umbilicatum | reverse complement strand
GAGGAGGACGAATAATTCCGCTTGGCAAGGGCGGAGCCTGGACGCTAGTGATTACTTTGGGTTGGGGCCAGAGAGAAGGTAGCAGGATGAGCTCCAGTGGGGATTTGGAGGACTTGGGGCTTGTAGCTATGTTTCTTTGCTGCTTCAGGGACCCCTCGGACATTGAATCGTTCGAATCCTGGTCGTTTATTTTCGTTTCTCCTTTTCCTTAATTCAAACCACGTCATGTCACCTCAGGGTAGTATTGATTGGATATTAATAATTACATAACTCATCATTCGCAACTGGCGAAACTTAGCTCCCCGCATTTCTCCCCATACGGTATGTGGTATCAACTCCGTACCACCTCACGCTCCAGGCCGGCTGAAGAGTGCCACCCTCGCATCACTTTCTCCGCTCCGTGCGATTTTATGTACCTTTTCTCGTTATATCTTACCAGTAAGCCCCCGCTCCTCCGGTTCCGCTGGTAAGGATTCAGCGTTCTGCTTTTGTTGCAGTATTAGAGATCGCCAAGCACTTTGAACCGAAATCAATTACTTCGACAGCACATATGGATACAATCACACAACAATTGCCCAAAAGAGTCATTGATAGGAGATTTATTATTAACCCATGGTAGAGTTATATGGCTTCGATAATTGAAACTTGTTTCGGGAGAGAGTGGCGTAAGGAGGGAATAGTTATTCGGTTCCAATAAGGCTGTATGTAAGAAGGGAGGTTACGCTGACATGATCGGGGTGCAATTTGCGGCTGAGATGCTCAAGTGACCCGGTAATACAGTGCGAGGAATGCGACGGGTACCGTCAGGACTCGAAAGTGCTAAATGTTAGGACGTTGGAATTCCCCTTCTCGGCTTAGCGAGGGGAAGATGCACAAGCCCAGCCCTCAGCTGAGAAAGGAATATAAACGGCGCCTTACTAGGAGAGGTAACTACAACGTCCTTGCACATTTTTCTCCTGATTGAGTTCTTACGGTAGGGTTTTCGCTCGAAATACTGTGGTAAGAATCACGCCCAGCGAGTCATATAAGTAGTAAACGGTAATATTATCCCTGAGTATATACTGGACTCCTCTCAGAATTCCATTTCCTAGTGGTGTTATATGGTGTAATCGTTGTATGACCCATAAAGAACCCGTCCTTCGCGGCTTTTCAGCCTCCAGACCCCGGCGGAATAAAAAGCCGGTCGGTCGCGGGAAGCTATTAGTACGGTACTTCTATTCCCCCGGAGAGAAGGCTGTGTCAACTTGTGCTGTCCCTTGGACGCTCTTGGCATTTCTGCTCACCGGGTATGATACGTAGTAACGTATCTGACTACTAATGCTTGGGATTTTTGGTAGTAATACCTCGACCGGGGATGCGAGTATCAGGAGCGCCAGACTGCCAATAGTTTCATTCCATCTTGAAACTAAATTGACATATAGCGCCACAATCGGCCACCGCGCACCTAAAAAATCCTCCGGGAGGGGGGAATGTGCAAACACGTCGTAGTTCCCTTATCACTCTTCCCTTTGCACTTTCAGTTCTTGGGAGAATCTGTGTGTTGTAATGTCTTTTTGGCATGTAAATGTGGTGGATCAAGTTAATATTTAGCACTCGGAGAATGCACTTTCAACACCGGGACCCAATGTCTGTATTATCCTGGTCATTTAGATCTTTGAAGTTTGGAATGGTACTGTATGGGCGATTATTTCTGGGTGTTTATATTTTACGTAGCATCGCTATCCCCCCAACTCGTGGCACGAGATGGGAGAGTGGTGCAGGTTCTGGAGTGGTTATTGGGGTACAGTTACCGTATTATTATTATTTTTCTGTCCAGATTGAATTTTGATAAATCAATGTGGAGATTTGCTCCTAGGCGCTGCTGAACCGCTGCTCAGAAAGGCTGGTAAAGCAGGCTTTAGTTGGCTTAGGTTAAGCAGCAAGGTGTCGGAAGGTCATCTAGATCAAGCTATTTTATGTGACATTATGTCCTGGCAGTCGTCGCCATCTCGAGTTTTCATTTGGTTTAACCGTTTCTAAAGTTTAATACATGATAGTGGATCTGCCATCAATAGTATTCCCATTACTGCTACTCTAGAAATTTAACTTTATTTCCCCTCGGTTCTCGATCTACCCAACTGGCTAACCACAGCTATGAACCTTTTTCCTTAGGCTCTTATATGGGTAGTTTTTCATTAGGTCCACCACCTAATCCAGTAACCTCAAGCTAATATGACTGATTCTGACCTTGATGGTGCTCCAAACTCTGGTTGCACGGAGATATAGAAACTGGAACGAAATATTTATTGCTGCTAAATGTGTGCACGACTCGAAACTGGAGAAGTAGAGGAAGGTTTGCTCCTGTCACCATGAGTCCGGGGACCGCCGAAGCCTCCAACCGGAGAATAGTTATAGTGGATGTTGTTGTTAGGTATGTCCTTAATCTAAAAAGTAATGATAAGGTAAGCACTAAACATTTAACCCTCCGCTGAAGAGCTACCGGTAATGTACGAATTGCTTACAAGCAAACCTTATATCCCATGGTACTTGTACCGAAAATTCAGCAACTCGCACGATCGTATTTCCTCGCCACGAGGAGCAGCAGTCAAAACCTGAAGGGGTCGAGTTGGCCGGGAATTAATCTAGACGTCTACGGAAGCCCCAGATGTGCCGGTAGATGAAGTAAGGAGGGTAATGGGGGGTGCTGTAGGGGTGGGACATATGCAGGGTAAAAATGAGATCAATTTCTTATCCTCCATTGAACTCTGTATAACTGCCGTATACCCTCTGTAGTTCATTTCGCTGCAGACCCAGTCAATTTTCTGGGTTGGGCCTTGTCGAGCTTTTGATATGATTGTCTCCCGTCGGGTTGGCTCCTTTTCGTTTCGGGTTAACCCATAGAAAGGCTTGTCAAGATGTCCGCGCCACACTAGAACCTCTCTAAACCTCTCACCAGCCTGACTAGCAACCCGCAGATTACCCCAACAATGCGCTAGAGTCTGGAAATATGGTGCTATGGGGGTAATTGCAAAAGGAACTAGCGGCTGTAGGCTACCTGGATGCCTGGATGTCCCGATGGTGTTTATAAAGGGAAAGGGATTTGAAGAGAGAGAAATTGCTGGCACTTTAAAGGAGATTGAATATGATGAAGGGATAATCTGATGCCATAAGGGTAAAACCGCTCCCGTATTTAGTGAACCTATGCTGCAAGAATTAACCATGCTTAAGTCTTCCTCACTCCAAAATAGTCCGAGCGATATTCACTGGTGGGGGCGCTTCCCAGATTCACAGGACCCAGTGCTTATACGCGTGGGGTGGATACAACGGTGATCCATTTCTATTGGCTCACTCAATTTTCCTCATGCCAGCACTGTAATTTAACACTTAATCCACCTGTAAAACCACAACCAGCGAGAAAATATCATATGCGCATCAATAATGCAACCAACTCCCACGACAGCGCCCACTGCTCACATAACACCCATTTATTCAACGGCATTGTGCGGAACATAAGAAACTTTGGTGTGGTGAAGGTTCTGAGATTCTAACATGGCTATCTCCCATCAAGCCGTGCATGTAACATCAAGACTTATTTTAGACTATCGGACCGAAATAGCTGGGAATGGCAGGCGGAAACTAATAATTTTAAAGGTAGTGCGATTGTGTCCGGCTGGAGGGGTTCAAGTGTGCCGGTTAATTTTCTGAGTCCAAAAGGTTGTCTATTCTGCCAACTCTGAGCGGGAACAGCTACTTGTACTATCTGTGATGCACCTATTACTATGGCTGTTACTTAATGCTCCGGCGCCCTCACCGGAATACTTCATTGTTTGCAAAACTCATACGTGCTTGATTCAGATAGTGCGGACATGGAACATTTGGGGATGGGACAGCAGGCAGTTGGCCTTGATTATGTATACTGGATTTGGATTAGAATTGTTTGAAGATTCGGGGCGATGGAAGATCTCTTACGTTTCGTTGTGATATTTTTCCCGCCCCTTGGCTCTCTTTTTTTTCGCCTACTCTCCCTATAAAAGATCATGTGTGTGCCGCTCTTTTTTATTTATTCTCTATCTTTCTCATATCGAAATATGTGTTTCTTCCTTCATTGGACTCTATCAATCTCTACTCGTACTTTTATCATATGAGCTATTTTTTATGAAGTGCCTTCACTTGTATTTTTGGTGAGTTTTAGTTGTTTCCGTGAGGGTTTGCAACGGTCACTGCTTTGCATTGTTTGTGGGACGACTGTCTTGGAAAGTGATATAAGGAGTTCATCCTCCCCCCTTTTCCTGAACTAATCGTGCTGCATTTGCAATAAAGTCCAGGACAACAACAGGTATCCCTAAACCACGACGGGACTCTAACTAAGTGATTTCCAGGCTCCCCCTTTTACCCATCCCTGCCTCTGCCTGAAGGAACCCCGTTTGACCAAAGGCCTGGGATCAAAAATTCCCGCAAGCACCTTGTTTTTTCTTTGCCCAAAGACGCTGACTGTGTATCTTTCCTCAACGCTACTGAAGCTTGCAAACTGTTTGTATTTTGTTTCCCGGCCCGGTTTCGCCCTTGGAGTACTGAAGCTAATTCTAGGATGAAAGGACGCCAACCACTCTATGTCGAATAGTGACGTCCGGACATCGCTCTCGTGGGCTGCCAAAAGGGGGCAGGATGAAATAGTGAAGCTACTACTAGGGCGGGATAATATCAAACCTGATAAAGCGGACAATGGTGGCAGAACACCGCTCTCATGGGCTGCGGAGTATGCGCAGGGTGGAGTAATGGAGCTACTGTTGGGACGGAAGGACATTAATCCCAATATCCCAGATATCGATGGCCGAACACCGCTCTCGTGGGCTGCTAGGTATGGGTATGATGGTGTGGTGAGGCTACTGTTGCAACGGAGAGACGTCTACCAGAAAATATCCAGGACAATGATGGGGAGACACCGCTCTCGTGGGCCGCCAAGTATGGCCGTGATGGAGTAGCGAAGCTGCTGTTGCCGCGTGAAGACGTCAACCCCAATATTCCCAACGGCGAGGGCCAAACACCACTCTCGGGTGCTGCTAGGCATGGGCGCGGTGGGGTACTGAAGCTGCTGTTGAGACGGAGAGATGTTGACCCTAATATGGCGGATAAAGGTGGCCGAACGCCGCTCTCGTGGGCCGCCACGAGTGGCCATGATGGAGTAGTGAAGCTACTGTTAGGACGTGATGATGTCAACGCCAATATCCTAGACAATCGTGGCCGAACATCACTATGGTGGGCTTTTTCATCCGAGAGTGAGGGAGCTGTGAAGCTTCTGCAAGCCCGCCAACCTACGAACCCTAGTACAGTTTGACCTCAGCACAACAAGTCTCCGCTATTGTCCTTAAGGGCCCCTACGCGGTGCATTTTAATTATTTCCATAAACAGGCCTATATGCCGCCAGCCTGTTCCCTCTCTAAACCGCCTTTACCTCCCGCCCGCGATAGTCTAATAACTTATAGACATCCCTGCCCTTCGTTTCTATTCCATCCTTTTATATTCACTCCGGATTCAACATCAAGTTCTCCTTTGGAAGCCATAATCGCCTAGAATCGAAGTTAGGAACCCAACATACTATACCAGGATGAGCGCACACGGTACGAGCTGTTAGTTGAGTGAGCATCTCCGACTCCATATTAATAGAGTATAGCATACAACGAGGGAGGGCATGTGCAGTACGATACTTGCAGTTATCATCGGAAATTTTGGTCTTTGTTTTTAACTTTATTTGTTTCTCCCTTAATGTATAACGATCCTACATTTATATTTACATTAGTCTTATTTCCGGTTTACAGATTCTAATTTCTCTCTTTTTTCTATTGTCCTTTAGCCGCTGTTCGCACACCTGTGAGCCAAATGTGTACACCACAAACTTTGAACTTTTGTGTGCCCTATCCGTGATCCTACGGGAAATCGTGATTCCACCAGAACCTGGCGATATCTGCGGAGACTAAGTGGATGGAGCTTAATGTGTCAAGAATAGACCTCTTATGACATTTTAAGCTCATTTCTGGATCTATGTAAACCTAAGATAAAATTGTACCGCTTTGAGATTGTTTCAATTCCCGCCACGATTCAAGTTCTGAAAAATTCTTTTGCTCCTCAACTCTCCACATGTTCATATATTTGTGAAGTATATAGGGCAAGCGTGTCAATCCCGGTATATTCGCTTCTATTTAGATGCAAAAGAGAGCATGACAAAAGATTGAATAGCGGTTGATGTCGTCTGGTAATGAGTAAAGGAATGGATAGGTCTGATAGAGAACGCATGAGAAAAGAACAGCGATATACGGAGTCTTTAATAGAGAGCTCAAGAGAGAACGAAGACGAAGGAAAGAGAAAGGAAAAGAAGGAAACATAGGAGATCCACCATAATCCCGACTCTTCAAACGAGATAGAAACAGATTAAGTATCGTGAATAGTATCACAACTAGTGTCTAACACTAGATTGTTCCGGTTCCGGCGCCTCATGTTTTATGATCACTAGCCATTGTTTCCACTACCTACTTCTAGCTGGCATGGTAGTTTCCAAGCACCGACGCTTTCTGGTGGAGACGCTGAAACACTTGGTCTAGCCATAGTTGGTTTCAACAGTATCTAGATACACCGGCTCTATAATTCCATACCGAAACTCGCATTTAAAATTAAGAAAACCTAGATTATCGGCTTGAAATCCCACCGGTCCACTTGATTCCCCAAAGCCCCAATATGTGGTCTCTAGCTGTGCTTAATCTTCCTCTTCAATTCTTCTTTTAGTTCTTTCTTTCTAGGTTCTTCCTTTGTCTCAGTCAATTTTTTGGATTACCTATATGACATGCGGTTCAGTGGTTAGCGGATATGTTGATTTAATTATGTGCTGCTGTGAGTTAGTCCAGGGCGGTGGTTTGCTCCTTTCACTTCTTATACCGATGGGCATAGGATATGGGTTTTGAGTTCTGTGCTGTTTTCTTCACGCCCTAACTTATGCCATTCGGCATACGGTATTTAGCATAGTGTTTGTCTCGAGCTGAGAAGCTCAAAAGCTTGTCTTGACTTTTTTCGCCTCGAGCCCCCCGAGGCGACCCAACTCGAGCTTGTCTAAACTTGGGCTCGAATCTTGTAGCGTTGGGGTGCGGAAGAAGACGGGTGGAGTCGGGTATATCAACAAGGGTCCTGTTTGACACCGGAGAGCAGGGAAAGGCAAACTTAATACTTGGAGGATGGGAAATTAAGTTGGAAGCAGAGGAGGAATTACGAGTTTAAGAGGTTGATTAGATTTTCAGCGAGCGTGCAACTCACATTTGACTTCCGCCTCCTAATTATAACAACCGTTGTTTGTTCCATTTGTATCGCCTGGGGTACGGTGCGGCTTTCTTTTTTTTTTCCTTTTTGTATTTCATACTTTGAACGTCATAATCTCTACTCAAGTGTATTATATAGCTCCACCTTCAACCTTTCTAAGCAAGAGATATCTTATGTCTACTAACAAATCCAGTCTCGGGCTAGCTCGAGGTTTGCCCACGAGCTTATAATGGCAGGCTCGAACTTGATGGCAAATCTCGAGGTTGCGTAGGATCATGGTTTGCGAGGTTGATATGTCTAGAGTTCACTGTTTTTCCCTGGTTGTTCGTGCTCCGGAGATATACATCCCCTGGTCAGTCTTTAGCGAGATCAACCATCTACCGTCGTTCCCATAATTTCGCCTCCCATCCTCCACACTTCGCCCACTGCAACTTTCACTCACCCTGCCATTAGGGCAACAGATGAAGTCTCTGTACCAGCGGCGGCAAACCCCGGAGAAACAGCTCTGCAGGGTCTCCATCGAAGGAAGCCTCTCATCACCGACACCCCTAGACCCCACGGCGGGCCCTAGGGCATCCTAGGGCTCATTGGACTGTAGCTGCCATTTTATTGGTAGGTGTGCCTCTGGGAGCAGGGTAATCGTGAGCCCTGTTTTCTCCAACCTACTCCTTTGCCCATTCTAGAGCTGCACCGTAACAACATTCAAATCCAATCCATCCGTCATTGCTCTGCGAATTGTCTGTGTGCTATAGGATGTCTTGGTTCGATCCACTTTACCCTACAGGAGTACCCTTATACCTTCCCGGACCTCTTTGGCGCAACTCCCTTCACAATGGCCAAAACCTACCTCACATGCCTCAATTGCCATACTATTAAGGAGATCTCCCCTATACCCATTGCTCCCCCTGAGTCAGCTGCCTTCCTCAACTATTCGTTCATACCGGAGGATAGATGCTAGGGGCGATGCAGCAAGCTGGGTGGTACCACTATCGCCGAAATCCTTTAGCCAAATTAAAAGCCATATATCCACTAAGTTACTCTTGGTTAGTGTTATGTGGCGGACCGGTAGATGCAGCGGTGATAGCCTTATCAAAGACCTTCTGATCTGGTTTACTGAAATTCAAGGTTAATCTGTTTACAGCATTGTTGTAATCGTAACTGCTCTCAAGGACCACCCAAATTTAGTTCTGAGTAAAAGATATTCCCCGGGCACTGCAGGGCTCATCTATACTGCTGTGTGAGGCCAAGCGCTGGTAGCAGAGCTATTAGAAAGGCAGACTGTGGTCCCTGACGGGCTGGATATCTACAGTAACTTCGTCAGATCTTTCTCTCGTGGACTGCTGCGAAGGGACTGAGGAATGGTAAAGCGACCCGGGCATCTTCCACTACAGATGGGATAGGCGCTTGGCGAGGTAAGACACCGCGAGCCATGGACAAGGTACCAAGTATATCAACCCAACCGTCCAGACAAATATGCTCAAACACCCAGCTCGCTGATCGCTAAAGAGAGAGCACAGGAGTGGCGAAGCTTCTGCTCGAGCAAGAAGAAGTCAACCCCGACACGCCCAATAGAGGCGGTCTGATACCCTCTTATTAGATACCGAGAAGCGGCATGGTAGAGGAGCAAAACTACTGTTGGGATGGGAAGACCTCAATACTGATATGACAAATAAGCTTGGCCTGATACTCGTGCGCTGCCGAGAATGGGCATAATAGAGTATCATATTACGGGTCAGAAATATGGCCACGCTTTTTTGCGTAGTACCCTCAATTGTGTCCTGGGTTTAGTTGACTTTTTTCGTTAGGTTTCCGTAGGGTTAGTAGAGGTGACTACTCCGCAGAGTTTTCGTGGGAGGTGACCCTCCTAGAAAGGTATCTAAGGGACCCCCCCGCCTCCCCTCCTCCTTCGTTTATTGAGCTGCTTTTACGATACAACGAAGAGGAGGGGGGCTAACACGACTGCGACGCCAATTGATTTCTCTCTCAGCTTTCTCTCCTCTGCCTGCTCCATTGTGGAATTGTTTAATCGAAGAAGTAAAATAACAAATCCGGCAACCCCTTTGTTTTTTTCTTGTGCAAAGGTTCCGATTGTACACGGTTTCTACCTGCCCGTGAAGCCTGACAAAAGTTTGTTTCCCTCCCCAGCCTTATTTGGTAGTTTCAGTACTAAACCTACCGCTAGAAATGATGAATTTCAACTACGATAGCGATGAAGATCTGGGCCGAACACCCCTCTCTTGGGCCGCCCGCAATGGACACGATGAAGTAGTAGAGCTGCTCTTGAAACGGAAGGATATCGACCCCAATAAGGCAGACGATCTTGGCCGAACGCCGCTCCAGTGGGCTGTCCAGTGGAAGCGTTATGGAGTAGTGAAACTCCTGTTGGAACGGGAGGATGTTGACCCCAATATTCCTGATGACACTGACTCAACACCACTCTCGCACGCTGTCCTGAATAAATACGATTCAACAATAGTGAAGCTACTCTTGAGACGGGAAGACATCAGACCCGATATGCCAGATTATGATAGCCGAACACCGCTCTCGTGGGCTGCCGAGTGTGGGTGTGATGAAGTAGTGAAGCTGCTGCTGGGACGAGAAGACGTCAATCCTGATACCCCAGACGACAGGGGCTATACACCGCTCTCGTACGCCGCCGGGAATGGGAATGATGGTACAGTCAAGCTACTGGTGGAACGGGAAGACGTCAGGCCCAATATGCCAGCCAATCGCGGCGGTACCCCACTCACTTGGGCCGCCATTAATGGACGTAGTGAGGTGGTGAAGCTACTGTTGGGACGGGCAGACGTCAACCCTGATATTCCAGACAACAGTGGCCGAACACCGCTCTTGTACGCTGCCAGGTATCGGCGCGATGGACCAATCAAGTTGCTGCTGGAACGGGACGACGTCAACCCTAATATGCAGGACTGTGGCGGCCGAACACCGCTCTCATGGGCTGCCGAGTATGGGTATTGGAGTCGTGGAGCAGTCAAGTTACTGTTGGAACGGGGCGATGTCGATCCTGATATACCTGACGGTGGTGGCCGAACGCCGCTCTCGTGGGCCGCCCAGCGGGGATACACTGGAGCAGTCAAGTTACTGTTGGAACGGGGCGATGTCAACCCCGATATGCCGGACGGCGGTGGCCGAACACCGCTCTCGTGGGCTGCCCAGTGGGGATACGATGGAGTAGTTCAGCTGCTGTTGGAACGGGAAGACGTCAAACCTGATATGAGAGATACTCATGGCCGAACACCACTCTCGTGGGCTGCATGGTGTGGGCGTGATGCAACGGTAAAGCTACTGCTGAGAAGGGGAGATATCGACCCTAATATATACAACGAAGATGGCGATACCCCACTCTCGTTAGCTTCAATTAAGGGGTACGAAGGAGTTGTGAAGCTCCTACTGGAACGGAAAGATGTTAACCCCAATACGTGTAATGATGCCGGTCTAAGGCCCCTTTCATTGGCTTCCGAGAAAGGCCATTACGGAGTAGTGAAGCTCCTTCTGGCTAACCAATCAGCAAACCCCGACTTTGTTTGATCACAACAAAAACAAGATTTTTCTCACCTCTGGCACTCGTTGCTTGTTAAGCATTTCCATGACCGGCCCATATATACCGCCGGCCGCTCCCCCCTCCTCTAAACTATTTCCCCCTCTCCGAACTTAGAATATACGACAATCAGTGGAAATCTCTGTCTCTCGCTTCCTGCACCTCCGGTTTCAACCTAAAATTCCCCATTCGTGGTTATCATCATCTGCGATTAAAAGTGCAATCTGACATACACACACCGGTCCGGGGATTTAAGGGCATTAGTTGGTCAAATGTTTTTGAAATCATCCAACTATACTGTGGTGTGCTGGCGGGCATCTCCTTTTCTTGTAGTGACGATCAAAATTGTTTTTTAGTCTTTGTTTCCGACCCCATTGTATTTTTTCTTCTTGCGTAACTACTATACTCGTACATTCAGATTTAGATTGATCATAGTTTCGTACCCAGAAGTACGGGGACGGGTCTTTTCGTCCGGTACCCTTTCCGCACCAAAAATAGACATTCCCAAGCAGACAATTCTCAACACTGCATATATGATAACACTTCAAATTGTTTCATAAGCAAGAAAATGGCTATCTATTCCCACCTCTACATGTACAAATGTAATGGATCAAAACTGTTTTCATTGTCCCTGATTGCACCGACCAATGTGAAAGTGATCTCAATTTTTTTGGTGGAGCCCACACAAAAAGGTACACGGCAACCGATACCAGATACAAAATCTTTTCTCCATCACTACATAAGGATTCTGTAACATTCTTCGTGATCTCCGTGAGTTTTTCAATACTTGGTCAAATTTCCACTAATTCTTATAAACATTGGGCAAGGAGAGATGGTAGTGAGGATGGGCACTTTGAGTGTAGAAAAGGCGTCGGACGAAAAGATTTGTCCTAGCACTGTACAAGTACAGATTCTAAATTTCCTCCATTCTTCATCGTTCCTAAATTACTTGTGCATGTGTGATACTATGACTTCCAATCCTCCTTTTCCCAATCCGTGATTTTGGAAGACATTCAGCCCTACCACAACCTCCCGACACTTACCGATACCGAGCGAACCGAGTCCAACGCGTCTAACACGGGCTCCCCACAAATCCCTAAGCTAGGCCGACCCCCGGACTGGGGTAAATCCAGCATATAATTACAGAAGAACAACCGCACTTTTACAAGATTACTATAGTATCCCCTCTAATTTCGATTATTACTTGACACTCTTATACAGTTAAACCTCGCTGTCCCGGATCTCGATAATACGGATACCTCGCTGTCCCGTATGACTGTCCCGTATGAAGTACTGTAGATTCAAAAAAAATTTCTGCAAAACCAGACCTGTTGCCTTTTTTTTTTTTTGTTAAATCCGCGGTTTATTTGTACTATGTATGGGAAAATCCATGGTATACACCCAAAGGTATGACCTGAAAACCCCTTTCAACAAAATAAAATCCTCCTTATCTGCCATTCCTCATACCAAAAGACCGTAATCCACCTCCCATACCCTCCTATAAAACTATAAAAATGTAACCTCGCAAGGTTACATGACAGCTATAATGCAACACAAATGCTATAGAAATCAAGTAAGGGCCATCTCTTCCTCCATCCCTCTCCTGGGCCAGGAAGAACATAGCAAAAAATGGGAGTCATGAGGTCTGTGGCAATTCACACATCTGAGCAGCGTATGGCTGCAAGGGCGGCCTTTCAATTGACAAGTAGCAGTGGGGCAGGTGTGTTCCCCAGTAGAGTGAGGATGACAGCACCAACAACAGATTGCTGGGTTAGTACAATGGTTGCTGTGGTGACCAAAGCCTTGGCATTTGGAACATTGGGTGAAGGAATTAAAGCATAATCTGCGCTCAGTTCGGAAGGTGGAGGAAAAGGCTGCTAGGCGCCTGCCGACAAAGTCTGGAGCTCTGGGCCCTGTAATGGTGATGACAACAGTGGAGGCCAACTTGGCTGCCCAAGACCCATCTGGGATCAACCATCTAGGTTGACCCACAAGAGCAAGTCCAGTGTTGAAAGTGGTGAGTTCTGACGCGATAGTAGCCAGAGAATGAGTTGTGGGTATGCCATGTACTAGAAGCTGTGTGGCTGTTGTGTCCAATTGGACGGTGATGGTGCCTGGAAGCAGGTGGATGAAGTCTCCAATTCTGCTATTCAGGGTAGTCGCCTTGATTGATTCCATAATATTGAGGGTAATTTTGTTTCCTTTAATGAGGACTGTCTGTATGTATGTGCCAGCTAGGGAGTGGTTTATCTTGTTTCTGAGGTCCAGGGCAGTGGTGTTGAGTGGTCCACCTTCTTTCTTAATGATGAGCCGGCGTTCTCGTGTTGTGGGGCTTTCTTTGGCTGTGCCGGTTTGGCTGGCATGTCAGGGGTGTTGTTTGGAGCCAGATTGGACTTGCCGGCCAGGTTGTTTTTCTTTTGTCCTCTCCTACTAGCCACAGTTGCCCAGGTAGCAGGAGCCGTAGTGGGTTGAGGGGGGGGGGAAAGGGTTGGTAGGGGCAGGTCCAGCCACTTCAGGGGCTGTTGCTGCGGGTGTCTTCCCCGTAACCAGACCCGTTGCTCCAGATTACTCGTTATACCGGACAGGTTCTGCTAATTTTAGTCATCAGGGATTGCAAGGTGCGAGGTGCTCTCAAGCTCTCCGTCTGTCTGTATACCCACTCACCAGGGCTCAACAATTCCATTCCAATGCTCGCGTCGAAGTTATGAAAATCCCAGTTATCGGATGGGCACTTCGCTTATCCCGCTAAATCCGTGGTCGCTACTTGTCATGTCAAGTTAAGCTTGGTCTTTCCCCTTTTCGCTTTTTCCTTTAGTCCCTTACCTCTCGACTCCCTTGCTATCTCAGCAAATTTCAGATCCTTTATTCACCGAAGTGTTTTTCTTCTATTCGCACTTATTTTCATTCCCGGCATCCACACTGATTCCACCGTCGGTGTATATAGGGTGCAGGTGCTCCCTAATAGCATCAGTAACCGAACATCACGATTTAACAGCTTGCACTTTGCCAACACCGAACCTTCAACAAATGACTACTAAAACCGCAACCAAAAAATATTTAAAAATAAAGTAAATACCAAGATCCTTTTTGTTGTGGTAGGGGGGTATCGTGCGGTGGGGTGAGGGGGGGAGGGCGGATTGCCATGTGCGGTAGAACCTCGCAACGTCAAATGTCGGGTTACTTTTGTTGATGCACAGGACCTACTATATAATACCTTTACGGCGAAGACGAGGGTGACGAACGCTTCCAGAACACAACCACGACGTTAATTGATCATTTTCTCCCTCCCCACCCCCTACTCCTCCCTGCCGGCGCCTGCAACTATAAACCCCTTAAGCGCTTTACTTTCTACCCGCGCAACAGTGTCGATTGTCTACCTTTCCTACGAACTAACGAAGCTCGCCAATCATCTGTGTTCTCTTTCCCGGCCGGTTTCTTCCTTTGGGTGCTGAGGCTGGCGCGAGGACCCCAACGTCCTGTAATGCTTGTTCACACAACTATTTCTATATTCACTAAGCTCATTATCCCCTCACAATCTTGCCACATGGCCACACTAAGTTTTAGCTTGATTTCCGGTATTGCCAGAAAATGCGGTAATTTCTTTGCAAACAAATGGCCATCCGGCCAGCCAACTTTGAGAACGAACTGCTACCGGTTCTATAAATGTGGTGTCCGCTTCCTGCTACTCGTATGGCCATTTGGGGCCTCGCACGGTTTCTAGGCCGGGTGGTACGTAGTGTTGACGATTGAGTGTGATGTAGTACTTTTCCTCTTGTGATACTGCAATGGCCAATTGCGACATCCTCCCGCCATCATAGTTGCATCGTTTCTGCTTACACATAAAGAATAACAATTATTTTTCGCCCGCGCTCTTTACCCCCCTCAACTGCTCTCTTATATTCTTCGGTAATTGTCTTAAAGTCATTCCCTCGTTGAGTCTTACGACTTCTCCCGTGGTTCCATATCGATTACATAGTATCGGTGATCGATTGGGCTCGATAAAGTGTGTCTGACATTGCCCTCGCTAACGACTGATTGGCGATGATAGGCGTCACGCAGCGCTGTTGGGGCAGTGGTGTGTCCTAGGTTTACTTGGTTATAGTTAGGTTTCCGTAAGGTTAGTAGAGGTGACGGCTCTGGCTAGCTTTTGTAGGGTAAACTGCTCCGGAAAGATATGTAAGACGTACCCCACCCCTCTTTCCAACGCCGATCGTGTTGTTTTTGCGACAAACAGGACGACGACGAGAAACACCTTTCAGAACCCCCAGGGCGAGGTTAACCGCTTTGCTTTTCAATCCTTTCCGTTGCCCTTTCCTACCCGGGCCTATAAGAACAAGTTTGACGGAAGCCCTGCGACCGGGAATCCCCCGGGTGGTTTTCTTTTTTATAGTTTTTTAGTTTGTTTATGCGAGGGTGCCGGTTGCCTACTTTTCTTACTAGCGAGTGAAGTTTGCTAATTGTTTGTGTCCTCTTCCCCGGCCCCGTCTTGTAACTTGAGTACTGACCCCTGCTGACAGAACTGCAGGACACCGGGACCTTATGTGGGACGGCCGAACAGCACTCTCCCATGCAGCTGAGAAGGGGAAGGTTAGAGTAGTGAGAATACTGTTAGGGCTATCAATTTTCGTACCCGATGAGGCGGACAATGGTGGCCTCTCAGCTTTCTCATGGGCAGCTAAGCGCGGGCAGGAGGGGGTGATGGAGCTACTGCTGGGGCGGGGGGATGTCAACCCCAATATCCGAGAAAATTATGGAAGAACACCGCTCTCGTTGGCTGCCGACTATGGCCGCGATAAAGTTGCGAAGATCCTGTTACAACGGGACGATGTCAAACCCAAAATCTCCGACTCCGGTGGTGCAACACCGCTCTTGTGGGCTGCCCGGTATGGATATCGCCGCTTTGTAAAGCGACTATTGAAACGGAAAGACATCAAACCGGATATCCCAGACTATGATGGTCAAACACCTCTCTCAGGGGCTGCCAGGTACTGGCGTGTAGGGGTGGTCAAGCTACTGTTGGGACGGGAAGATGTCGACCCGAATATGACCGATAAATATGGCCGAACACCACTCTTGTGGGCCGCCGCGGGTGGCTATGATAGAGTAGTGGAGCTACTGTTAGCACGGGAAGATGTCGACGCCGATATCCCGGACAGCGGTGGCAGAACACCGCTTTGGTGGGCTTCTCGGTGGGAGCATAAGAGAGTGGTGAAGCAATTGCAGACCCGCCAATCCGCGAACCCCAACGATGTTTGATACCAACAAAAATAAGATCTTTCCTGTCACCCTAAAAAGCCGATATGCGGTGTTTTTTTAAGCATTTCCTTAGACGCACCCATATATATACAACTGGCCGCCTCCCTTCCCTCTGAATCGATTTCACCTACCATCCTAGAATGTTCGACAATCAGGGGGCATCACTATCCTTCGTTTTCTCCCCTTCCAGATCCAACTAAAAATTCTCCCTTGGCAGTCATCACTCGGGACTGAAGCTGATAGTCTAACATACACATATCGGTCTAATTGGGTATAAATGTGGATTAGCCGTTGGTTGAGTGGGGATCTCTGACCTCATCCAAGTAGTGCTCGATGTGCTTGCGGCGATGTACTATTCTTATACTGATGACCAGGATTCTTAGTTTTAGTTTTCGACTCGGCTTCGACCGCGCTGTATTTCTTCGGTATTCTGCGACAACCCTGAGTTTGGGTTTAGATCGGGCTTACAGATCTTTTACTTTTTTGCTTTTTTCTGTATCTTAAGCTACTCTTCTCTCTCCTACGCACACATGCACTGTACTGTAACTAAACCCGAATACCCATTCGCCCTACCGGTGATTATTGAAGAAGCTGTGTGTCAACCACAACTGCGGGATATGAGCAGAGTCTGACTGGGAGGAGGTTCGTGTGCCAAGAGCGGATATTTCACCGGTACTGTACTGTACAAGTACTAGATTCTAAGCTCATTTCTAGATTCGGGTAAACCTAACATAGAACGAACGCTTATCTGAGAACGACATAATCATAGCCACAGTACAAGTCACTATTTACGGAGGTACAGCACCTAAGTCGTGTAAATACCACTAGCAGGGGGTTGAGCTAGCATGAGATTAGGGATAGCGATTTGGGTATAGTGATTTCAGAGTTTGTCACCAGGGGTGAAAATTTTCATGAATCTGTATTGTGAGATCAACAAAGATGTCAGCTCATCAAATGGACATGGAACAACAAAAGATCTTCCAGCTATCACGAGATCAAAGGCATGATTGCCAAATATTGCGTTCAATTGGATGGAAGTACGCCCAAATTCAGGAAATAACTAGATTTTCCATTCGACAGATTCAGTATGCCTGTACTTCACTCGTGACACCGAAAAAGAGACCTGGTCGCCCACCAGTTCTTACCTAAGCCCAGATCGAAGACCTTGTTGAATATGTTTGCAGGTCATCCCGTAATCGCCATCTTTCGTTCAGTAGCAGGCCAAAGAGTTGGACTTTGGTGTAAGAAGAAAGGGTATTCAGTCAGCACTGATTAAGGAAGGTTTTCACAGACGTCTGGCGATGAGAAAACCAACAATTTCAGAACACAACTGAGTCATTAGACTCAATGGGCGCACGAACATGTTAACTGGACGCAGGAACAATGGCATTCAATTCTTTGGACTGATGAAACCTGGATCACAGGTGGAAGGCATACAAGAACATGGGTTACAAGAAGAGCTGGTGAGGGGGTGAGGTCCTACTTGTATAGTAGAGAAACATCTAGTGTTCGTTATGGGGCCTCCAGGGGCCTGAAAAACATGGGCCCCTGCTCCTGGTCAGGGCCCACCCCAGGCCATTCCCCAGGCGGGCCCCTGCCGTTTTTTGCTGGTGTGGGGGGGTTGGGGAGGCCTCTAG
>QLOI01003450.1:0-15374 GCA_003313605.1 Tuber umbilicatum | reverse complement strand
CACGCCCTTGAACCAGAACTAGCCAGAACTAAGGGCCCCAGATGTACCAAAAAGGAGGTGCCAGGGGAAGGCAAGAGAGTAGTAGACCATTGCAGGTGGCAGAGGTGTGTGGCAGGTTGAATCAGGGACCCCAGCCTTCCTGGCAACCAAGATAAGGGGCAGTATGATGCCAGCAGGGTGTGAAAAGGGGCAGTAGGGTGCCAGCCGGTAGCAGTTGTTTAGGGTGCAAGCCAGAATGAGGAGGAAGGTAGTAGGGTACCAGCCAGAGAATCCCAAGGCCAAGCGGGTCGGCAGAGGGAGGGAGGAACCGTGTTGAAGTGACGGAACCAAGCTGGAGGAGGAGGGGGGCAGTAGGGTGCCAGCCGATCCCATGGGGGAGAGGAGAGGAGGGGTAGACCCAGGCGTGATCCAACTATCGGAAACGTGTTCGTGTCTTTCTAGGCGGTTCTCAAACACCCTCACACATCCAGGTTTATTACCGCTTCTCTCATGTAGTCTCTTTATTCCCTGAGAGGAAGCGTCACTAAGTGGGAGGGATACCACCACCAGGATGTGTGAAGGGAAGGGAAGTGGTGAAATTGACTGTGGCCTGTTGGAAAAACCCCTGAGGGGATTCCCAGGTTTCCGCTTACCGCAAACTGTATTCCCAGCCGTCTGAAGAATCAAGAATGGGCATACCCGACTGTGCTGATGCTAAGCGAGGTGCAAAACAAAAGCGGGGAAGTGTGGAGAAACAACATCCTGAGATGCTGAAATGGGGTAGGAGGAGCGGTCTTGAGGGTAGACCTCAAGAGAGAACAGTAAAGATGATGCCCGAAGGCAAAGAAGTGATAAAAGTGATGGCCAGCATCCCCCAAGGGGAGGGTGCTGGACCCGAAAAGTGGTGATAGTTTCTCTGGTGTTGAGTCGTTCCCAATTAGGAAGTAAATTTCAATGACCGGAGTTGTAACGGAGACGGAGGATGGTTAGAAGACTTGCCCAATCTCCTCAACCTGTCCACCAGTCGGTGACACCTTTTGCCCCTAGCGCTTCTCGATATTTCGAGGCGGGTCTACGAACATTTCCTCCTCTGCACCCCATGATCTAATGCAATGCGGTGCCAGGATTCTTAAAAAAGTACCACCGCGATACCACCTGAATAGCCTGGGACACGGTCGTGGCAACTATAAGGGTTTTCACACTCCGAGAAGTGAGTTCCGCGCTCTAAATCCGGCGGGACAGGGGCCTCCGGGATCTTCCCCAAGTGTCCGAAAAGGTAATGGGGAATCAGTCCCGCGCTTCCGTGCAGATCATTGATTCCAGGATCTGGCTCGTTCACCAAAAAACCATGCCGGTGGAACTCGTGGTTGGGGCGGTGTTTCTTGGTTCAGGTAAGCGGTAGTATCCCAATATTCCCTACGTTATCTCTCCATACGAGCTAATTTAGTGTCTCTTGTTTGCTAGTAGAAGGCTTCGGGGGCACCGAAGAGTCGCTTCCTCAGAAGTAAATTCGATAATGCGATAGGTGGTAGGTGTTGAAAGATAGGAAATTGATATTAGGTGATCAGAGATTTAACGGTAGTTAGCCGAACCGTTGGATATTGTTAGAATGCAAGGTAGTTACAACATTCTGAAAACATAGAGAATAAAAGAGAGGCTTTAGGGAATTTACACAAGTTTGATTGATTAGAATTCTTAGTCTCTTGATAATAGAGAGATCCCACAATCATTTTCAAGGAAGCCGCCCATTAAGAAACATTTCCTCCTCGAATATGGCTAAAATCTTCCGACCCACTGCTCCAGGTTTATCTACATGAGAGATGCTATACTCCTCCCCCAGTAAATATGTGTTGGTGCTGCCTCCAGTAGCATCTTGGTTATATCCTCGTTTTCTGTAGAGCCATTAGGTTCAATGCGGTGCTGTGTGGTTTAGATTGGCCATCGGCACCCCCCCCCCGCTCTAACGTTCGCTCGCCTGTCGCCCCCTTCCCAAGCCCAGTTGCTACCACCAAATCCGTAAAACCACTAAGAAATCCACCACACTAGCCGCCGTTTCCCCAGCGGGAAAATTCCGGGTGACAATAGACAAGGGGCAGAGGTCGGTGGGGTGCTATTCAAAGTTAGAGATTATAGTGCTGATCATAGAAGTAGAGCGGTCCTTGTCCGGCAATGTTGTAGGATAAGTATATGTGTGTATAGTCGGGAATTAGCTTAGATAATGTTTTTCCGTTGTCCGGTGATGATATTTCCAGGTGCGGATGAAAACCGCAGGAGCTTGTTGGAGGTTATAATAAGTATTCCCGTATTTCTGCAAGTTAGGCAGCGGTGTGCTTGTCTTTCCGGTTATAAATCATATCCTTATTATTTTTCTCCCCTGATCCTGGCTCTGGGATCCTCCCGCTGATCCGAATATCCCCATGTTCCTACTGCGATTCTCAGAAGTACTGTAGGTTTCCAAATGGTTAACCGGATAATCCAGGAGGACATATTTCTGCACACAACTATAGACCGCCTCTCCTCTAACACTTTTGACACCACCCAAGGCTAGAGGGATGCGCAGCGGTGGAGTGTAAATGACTGTGGATGAAGCACGGAGTGAGAGGAGGAATGGAGGGCCAAAAGCGGGGGAAATGGAGATCGACAGGTGTTCAAGATAAGGACTGACCAAGAGATATCAAGCAGCCTGGGGGGATCCTGATCCTCCACGATCCCTTAAACCTATGCCCTATACCAACTACCGTATGAATAATGGCATGGGTGCGGAGGAAACGACACAAAACCGCAAAACCATAATATCCTATGCGTATTGGTATAGGATGTCAAAGAAACAAGCCACTGCCATCTGTCATCTGGTGCTCGCCGCGCACCTCAAAATCACATATCCGATAACTGCATATCCGCCTACCTATATTCCCTATAGGCAGTCCAACACTGAGGCAGCCAGTCGTAAGCCTAGACTAGATAACGGAAATGATAGAGGGATCAAGTGGAAACTCCCTCTATCTCTAGTCATACCGAGGATCTTAGAAGTTGCGGTTTGCCGGCTCCTGGCAGCGTTTGAGCTCTCCAAGGACGCCGTCCAGTATTTATCCCCCCGCACGGTTCACACCTCTGAAATTCAAATCCCTCCTTTTCATCCCACTGCGGGCGTATTCTAATTCTTCCAAGACTTTATTGTTTTCCATTTCCAGCGAGAATGTTGTCAGGCGCTTCTCTCCCTGATGTATTTATTATACCGTTTTGAAATTCAAATCGCGGCTCTTTGTCTATCTTAGGGTGTACTATACTCCAACCTCGTTAAATCCCTATCTTCACGCGCGACTCAAACCTAGCCCTTGCTAAAGGTGAAGTCTCGAAGCATTACAACAGGCACACCACTATCCATTCAATGGGACAACGATACCATAACTGAATGCAGATTCATTCCCAACTAGAATTTTGGTACCTTATAATGGCGTGATAATGCTATCGCGGTAGTAGTTCTTTCGGAGGTGGGTAATTTCGGTTAGGGCCAGTACCGGAGGTTCCCAATTGAAGGATAGCCGTCATTTCCTCCGGCCGCGGACCCAACAAAGTGAGACAGCGGCCTGTAAGGGTAGGAGTAAGACAGTAGGGAATGGCAAGAGACGGTGGAGGTTAACGGAGGACGACGGGGGACGGTAGCGGGTGTTGAAAATAAGCGAAGTGGAGGTAATGATTGGTAAGGATGGTATTATTTTGTGTAGTGAAGCGGCTCAAGTGAATACGAGGATGTTGTATTGAGGGGTGAATGAATTCACGATTGATCCTGTGAAGTGTGTGGAAAGAAGGGGAGACTTGAGCGAGAAGAAATAACAGGAAGGGAGGCCACTGCAAGGAAAGAGGAAGAGGTAAGGAAGCGGACTGGAGGAAATTTTCGCGGGGCTCCGTGTATCTCCAGTGCATACGCATACCACGGCCACCAACGAGTATAGGCATTTCCCTCCCCAAGTGTGGCCATTTCCAACAGGCGGTAGCAGGGACGGGGTCGGTGATGCTCCATGATTTCCGCTCTGCCTTTACCATTTTTGAGACTGGTGGAAGGAACAAACCAGGTAAGAATCTGGAAGTTTGGGTTCGGGAATATGCGTCCTGCTCGAGCCTTCCAATTGGTTGGGCCTTCATTTGGTTAGCCCGGGCCGTTCGTTGGGTTGGGCTCTCAAACTCAACGAATGTTTGAACTGTGAACCGGAAACAAGTCTGTAAAATCTACCACTGTAAGCCACACCCCCTCTTAGTCTCTGATAAATTACATTTAAGTCTCAGTTAATGTATTAATTACAAGATCGCCAACGGGAGGGGTACCCAATACTTTCTCCTTGTAGGCAATTACTCTACTATCAATTCCTATCACCAATCCCGTATTTTATTTCTTCACTCCTTTTCATTTGTGCCTCGACCCGAGCTATGCTTCGTTGGAGTTGGTTGGGTCGGGCTGGATGTTTGTTGGGCTGAGGCTGGGCCGGGTCGGCGTTTTTTTAACCCGAGCCACCCCATCACAAGGCTTAAAAGAGTGGTGGGGTGTTGTATCGTGGGTCTGCGCAAGCAAGCCCTACCCCGCGTTTCTATTATCTAACTGATCCCCCGCGCTTGCAAACCTCCCAGGCAACTTTGAAATTCAACTTCACAAATACCCGTACATCAAAACCTATATTGAATTTGGCCTACATACGGCAATAATTCGATGAGAACAGGAGGACAAAGTCTGTGGTATTGCGCTGGTGTTACCGGAACTATAGAAACGGATTTCTGGGCCTTGGCTTGGTCCGCAGGAGCCTTTAGAGACTGGAATACCTTCCCAATTCCCTAAGTTTGCTCTCCGACTGGAGAACGCTTTTGATTTTAGGCGTTTTTGTAATTTTAAGGGGCAATAAGGATGATTTGGGGGTGGATTTACAAACATTGTCTCCGCTAAGATGACCCGTGATCTCGCGGAATGTTGCACCGTGGACTCCTATTCGGTGCCACTGGGACAGAACTTAACGAATCTAAGTTATGGGCGCAATAGATGCAAGACCTCTCACGCATTTGGAAATGAATTCCGTATTCGAAATCAAGAGGGATGGTAGTTGTGTGTTGTTTGTTTTTTGGCCCGGGATTACAATTTTCTGGCTGACCCCTTAGCTGTTTGTTGATGGGTGCATGGGCGAAACCTCCCGGAAGTACAGCAGGATAGGCTGGTTGAAGTTAGCTTACTTTTTGGACCCCTATTTTAGCTACTTATATACCAGCCTAGCAGGACGACCCGGGAATATAAAGTTCATTGGAAGGTCTGACAAGATAATCAAGGACTTGGTTGGAATTCCAAAAAGACTGGGTGAAATTCGTTCCGCTCCCCCCGCACGTTTCCTAATTCGGACCTCTATCGCAGTCGCTGATGATTTTTTCCCCCCCAGAGTTCTTGATTCAAGAGGCATTTCCTAGTCAAGGTAAGTAGCAATATACTCCATGTTCTGTAAATTATACCTAGATACTGGTTGATGTTCATGTCCACTCTCTGTAGCCAGAAGACCTCCCATTGGTGATGGGTGCTGACAGAAGTGGTAGGAGAGAGGTGGTATATGCTTGGATGCGTAAATATGCTCTCCTTGTTTATACCGCTAGCCATTGACTAAGCAATTTCCCACAATTGCAGGATCGCAAAGCGAACTCACATGCCCGGTATGCGAAGGCAGATCTAACAGATCTTTCGCATATCTCAAGGCCCACTCTGGAAACAATTTAATCACCGATAATCCACCCCTCCACGTTTTTATACGTTCAACTATAGCAACCGGGCTTGAACAGAGGGCGGTAGTTGAGGAATCATTCGGTGGAGGAGGGGATATCAACGCCGGACCAAAACACGGCACCGCATTCAATGCTGCAGCTCGAAAAGACGGGGTCTATTGAGTGCTGCCGGAGGGCGGAGTCAATGCCCAGTAGCCCGTGGAGCGGTAAAACATCTTCATTTTGGATAAATTTGTGAGCAGCAGGTGGGGGATGCTAAAGTCAATGGATGGAAGAAATCGTTATTGGTTTTAATAATGATAGGCTGGACTAGTTGTTTGTTTCTAGGGACGGAAGGATAATTTACACAATGTTTGTTGGTATTGGTGCGCTTTTCTAACATTATAACTTTAAGGTCCCCGCATTTTAGCTGCTTTACCTTTTCTGATCTGTGGCAGTCAAAAGCCAATTGGATACCCATTCTGGTGACGCAGGACGGAATAGACACAATATCCCGCTCGCAAGAAACCAGATCGTCAAAATTATGAAGGCTTGCAGGAGAATAAGATATTGTTGACTAGAATTGGAAACAGTAGACCATAGGCAATGTCTTTGCCGTACCTTCTATTTCAAGATTCCGGATGAGACGGGGAGAAGAGAGAGCGTAATAACATTGACAGTATTTCACCGGCTGCTAGATTGCCATAGGTTTTGTTCTTCCAACTCATAGGTAAAGGGAACCAATTATATTAACAAAGTGACTTCTCCTCATACAACTCTCTTTTACGGCCTTCTGCCGTCGTGTTTATATCTCTTGACACCGCTGATATCACCCTTTAACCACCCTTTGCCCATTTACCCCTCTCCACCTGGAAATCTGGCTGAGCACCCGGCTGGCGAGCTCTCATGCATGTCAGTGCACATGCTATTACACCTTTAAAAACATTCCCGAAAAGCCGTGAGACCCCCGCGAGTTATTTCTCGCGAGAGCCAGCCTAGCAATTAAGCGCGTAGAGCCTAAACCAACAAATTAAAGGAAGAAGAAAATATTCCTCAGACCCACGGAGGTTTAGATGCCAGAGGACTAATAGTGATTCTCAACAGATTCTGAATGCATTTTAGCGAACCATGAAACAATATCCAACGGTCACTAGTAACTACTACTATGTGATCGGGGATGGCAGGGTATTCCTGGGACCCTGCCTTACTATTCCGGGTACTTAAACGTTTCATCAGAAATACGTGGTTTTCGGTCTACCCAACTGCACTGTGAAGGTCGTCCTCTTTGTGCTCTCACAGTAAAATCGCTCGAACCTGAACCTGAACCCTTGAACCCTCCTGTGTCTCCCAAACACCCTTACCCTTTGCCCTGGAGCAACAACGGTGCATGTCTCCAATGCCCCAACCCAATCATTTGACATACCGTACACCCATCTTTGGCGTCATCCATTTTTGGAGATTACTGACACAATCCGAAGGTGTGTCGAAGCGACCGAGAGACAACAGGTTCCCAGTAAATTTGCGTAACTTTCCGTTCTGTATGATGGACAGCACACAAATGAATTATCGAGAGGGGCAAGTAATGAGCAAAATGGACGACCGGGGAGGCGAACTTTCTTGGTAACAAAGAATAGCTAGTGCTAAGCAAATTGCAACACATTAACCAGTTATCGGTACTCGTATACTTGTATACGGGAATGGGGCTTGGCGATGTGGGTCCATTCCTGACCTCCATTCATGAGTTATGTCCTAAAGCTAGGCCATTTAGGCACCCGCCACCGGGCGCCGTCAGTACCCAAGTATTTACTTTTCCCGGCGAAGTATTTCCTCAAAAAGTTTAACCCACCTGCACCCCAAGCCACCTTCATGTCGCTAATATAACTCCATTTAAATCTCCCGAGGAAAGCCAGCGGGAGACCGATAGGGGAGAGTCGTATGAAGGGGGCTTTATGATTGATAATACTGGTGACGGGAGGTGACTCGAGAATTTGCGGGGGAGTTCAGGATTGCGGCTAAGTGAATGCAACGGGTGAAAACTCTGGTGGAACGATATGGACATGCAGGAATATGTGTCGGGGATTTCCCTATATCACCTGCCGTTTCACACCAACAATCATTTCCCTAGACCCCGCAGTGTGAAAGATTTATATAGCTTCCCAATCCTCACGGGTTTCCCTGGATTAACTCGGGCGCCATATTTCTATTACTTACGAAACGAGTTTTCAGCACTAATAGCACTGACCTGGCTCTCCGCTTTCAGCTGGATTTCCGCCCGCTCCCCGTGCCAGACTTGTAATCAGCTCCTACGTGTTAATGCGAGGAAACCCGTACAGTGCATGGTATCATGGGTTTGTGCTGATGGTGGGATGCGGCGAAAGCTACTCGAGTAGGTGATTACTTATCGGTTCAATTGCTGTTGCAGCGCATTGCTCCTAAATGCGAGGAGTGACCCTTACTGTGATTGGACGAGTCGTTGTGAACACGACCATAGTTGCATAAAACACCAGCTAAAGCGGTACAGTACTCGGGTGCACTTAGAGATGCGAACTATCGCTTGTTTCCCCCCAGCTATTATGAATGAATGCGGCAGATCCATTCAATGGCTGGCACCTCCCTTGGCTGTACGGTATGATGCTGTAGTATTCATAGTGCGTGTAGGCTGTTACGATACTCGTATCGGCACAGTACAGTACTTCACCAGATTACTTCATTTTCCCCCTCGAATATTATTCCGATACACTCCAGTGCTTCGGAAGTGGGAAAACGATGTGCTACGGTAGTCGATACCGGTATCAACTCAATAAATTTGATTACCAGCACGCTATACCTGTTTTGGAACCAGAGAATATTTATGCTCACCATAAGTGCTGAGCCAATTGGGCACCAAAGAGTTAAAAAAAATCTAATTGTTGTCAAGTGCGGCCTTGGCGTGCAAGTGATGGACAATACTCTCTTTAGACCGTTCAAGGGATAACGTAATTTACGGGGAACCGGCTCTGTCCCCGGATGTGGCTCGGCGCCAAGAGTGGTTTCAGTGGATACCCCGCTCGCCAAAAAACGAGTGTAGGCATCGCTTGACTTCACAGAACAAGTTCAAATTCACCATAATGCCAGCAATCAAGGAACGAAGAAAGGATGAGGTGGAAGAGAGGCTGCAGGCAGCTATTAAGCACTACCATGAGAGCTTTGAGTCCTCAATTCGATCCTCGGCAGAGAAGTTTGCGGTTGCATACTCTACCTTGAGAGGACGGCTCAACGGTAGGCAATCCCGGGTCACAGGGCATCGTCGGATGCAAGTATTAACCGAATATGAGGAGGGTTCACTCATAAGATGGTGTGAGCGCTTGGATGAGTGGGGGCATCCTGCCCGGTTAGCGATGGTCAAGAGTATGGCGGAAGCGATTGTTAGGCGGCGAGTGAATGATCGCCCATTGGGCAAGAACTGGATAACACGGTTTCTCAGCCGTCATCCCCACTTAGCAGTAAAGCTGAGTACCCGCTTGGATCATCAGCGCACCCTAGCGAGTGATCCTGTTGTCTTGCAGGACTATTTCTCGAAAGTATGCTCACAATATCTATTCTCATTAATTACACCTACTAATTCCTAATGTAGGTTTAAAACCTAATAAAATGTTACCAGATACCTCCCGCCAACATATACAATATGGACGAAAAAGGCTTTATGATGGGGGTGGCCTTGCGCTGCAAGGTGATTTGCAAAAGAGGCTCCCGTTCGGCAAAGCTAACTCAAGATGGTTCCCGGGAGTGGGTGACCGTAATTGAGACGATCTCTGGTGATGGGCGAGTACTACGTCCCATGATTATAAACAAAGGCAAAGCCCACTATATGGGCTGGTATGCAAAGCTAAAGAAGAAAGATTTAGTTTGCTTTGGCGTTTCTGAGAAGGGTTGGAGTAATGAGGTGCTTGGGTTAAGGTGGCTAAAGGAAATCTTTGATATAGAAACACGGGGGAGGTAGGTTTTTCTCTAAACACTACTTCTGTTTTTCCATTCACTAATATTGAGTACATAGTGCAGGAGTGGGGCATCGGTTGTTGATCTTGGATGGGCATGTCTCCCATTTCAACTGGGAATTCTTCGATTACTGCCTTAATGCAAAAATTATTCCCCTGTGCCTTCCTGCACATTCTACTCACCTTGTTCAGCCACTGGACGTAGGTTTATTCAGCCCACTACAGCGGCACTATAGTAATGGGCTTGATGAGTTTATTAGAAAGGGGCATTTGGGGATGAACAAGGGTGAATTTTTACCATACGAATCACATCAACTCTCCTATAGATTTCTACCAGTTAATCATACATAATACAGGATTCTGATGCCTGCCCGGAGACTTACATTCACTCGCGAAAATATTATGAGCGCATGGGGCGCGGTGGGCGTAATTCCTTTTAATTCCCGCAGGGTGTTGGGGGGGGTTGAAGAGGAGCCTGAGGCTGAAGACCCAGAATGTCTTACCTTCTGCAGCCTCGGTAGTCATAGCAGTTCCGGTATCTAAAACCCCACGCGCGGTTAGTAGAGCTACGCGAACTGCATTTTCCCTTGTTACCCGCAAGACCCCCTCCTCTCTGAAGCTTAAAGCCCTCCTCTCTGGCCTGTCAGAAGGATTCCAACAGATGATAGCAGACAAAGTAGTTGAGGAAGAGGCCCACAGCCAGTATCGGCAACTTGTTGGAAAAGAAAAAAAAGGAAAAACCTCAGACCGGTGGAAGCTCACAGAAGCAACTGTTGTTACTTCAGAAACTGTAATCCAGTTACGGGATGAGCGGGAGCCGGTTGATGCTGCTAAGGCAGCCCGGAAAGCCAATAAGCAATCCCGGTCACTTAGGACAAGCCAAAAATCTGAAAGAAAACCCTTGCGAGCACCTCCGGAAGAGCTGAAGAGCAAAGAAGAATTGCGGGATATGGGTATGTCAATCGCCTTCGATGACGTGGAGGATCTGTGGGAGGAGATGGAAGCGTTGGAGGTATCCGGGGATAGATCAGGGGATGAGAGTAGGGCTGGGGGTCAGGATAGAATTGAGGTACGGGGGAAACGGTGATTTGAACTCTGTGAACCCAATTATCACAAGGCAGAGGGTTCATAATAGTTTTTCTTCTCAGTAGGCATGGCTTTCATTTCATAGAAAGCATTAAAAATTTCAATTCAAGGGTTTATCGATTGAGAAAGGTGCTAGGACCCCCTCATGAATTGATCCAGATTGCGCCATCGGGGCCGATCCGGATCCGGGTGAAGAGCCGTTCCCCCGTGAATTACGTTAAGTTAATACCAAGAAATATCCCCCTCGCCATGCAACGAACCGCTGTACGAGTAGAGTGAACCCGAGAGCCGAAGGTTTTCTCCTGCACGAGTGAGCGGCAAGGCGAGCGCAGGGAAGCGAATCTGGTGAATTGTTTGATGGTCTGCTAGAACAGGGAGGGTGTTTGCAGATCGATGCAAGGCAACCGCTCGTTCTGATAAGGGTCGATAGGTTACGGTACAAATGGTTGGACGTGGCAAAGTGGTCCAACAACGGTACAGCCAGCCTCGGAATCCGGACCCTTGCCAATCTGCTGACAAGGCACTTGGTGCGAATCTGGGTTTCCTAGGTTGCAGTCAGGGTGTGCCAGCACTGCGGGGTTCCAAGCACACTACTTGAGCACTTTGCGCTCTCGAGAGGAGGGTGGTCTCAAGGGCCCCTCAGCTTTCAATTTCCTCCATCACTCACTTTGGCCACCTTGGACATTACCCTTACGAGTTCCGTCGGACTCATTCAATTCCTACTTCAAGAAAACGCTACTTCTCGCTATCAAAGAATTTACGGTATCAATAAGATGAGTAACTGGCAATCAAACGCTGCCTTGGAGGATCCTTCCTCATCCCAACTGTATGCCCCTAGATTGTCGCTTTTATGCGTTTGCTTTAAATTATTGATGTCAGTAGCTATGCTTCTAGCTCGGCGGTGAACAATAATGTCGCAGGAGATTATAGCGGTAACACCGGTAATAATAATAACTACGGCTCCGGCAACACCAACCATTACTATGGCGGCACGAACTCACCCCTCAGCTATGCTGAAATTATGCAATGCCTATACACGTCAGCATACGAGTCGCACCGAGACCGCATCCGCGAACCAGTCGCTGGAACCTGTACCTGGGTTACAGAACATCCAAAGTTTATGGAATGGGTGGGAAAGAAAGCTTCTAGTCTCCTCTGGTTATCCGCGGACCCCGGTTGCGGAAAATCGGTTATCGCTTCGTTCCTCGTAGGCCATCTGAAGACTCGGCCCGACACCATAGTTTGCTATTTTTTTTTCAAAGATGACTACGAGAGTCAGAGGAGTGCAAAATTTGCTCTCTGCGCGATACTTCATCAACTGTTTGTGAAGAAAGACTCCCTCTACACACATGCCGCGAAACAGTTTGAGGTAAAGGGCAGGGGCTTTGCGGAGGAGGTGAACACATTGTGGGATATCTTGATTAAGGTGGTAACCGAGTGGGAGCACGGCGAAATAATTTTTGTAGTAGATGCGTTGGACGAGTGCGAAGAAAGGAGTCGAATTCTTCTTCTCCGTCAGATGGCCCGCCTTCGGGAGTTAAAGCCATCCGGGGTACCCTTGAAATTCCTAGCTACAAGTCGCCCGTACCGCGAGGTTGAGAACGAACTTGGCTCGCCGGTCACCACTATCCGGTTGAAAGGCGAGGACGAAGTCAATGCACTTACTAGTGCTGTGACATGCGTGATTGATGAGGGAATAAGGACCCTTGAATCACGCTGGGAACAGCCTGGAAAGTTGGGATACCTGCGAGATCTCCTCGAATCTTCTGCCGATCGGACATTCCTTTGGGTTTCTCTTGTTCTAGAACTTTTAAAGGAGAGCCGTGATAACTCGCGAGAGGAGTTCCTGAAAATCGCCACTACTGCACCCCGTGATTTACCAGCACTATACACGAAGATTCTGGATAAAAGTGGAGACCGTGAAAGAGCGCGACGTATCCTACATATAGTGGTAGCAGCAGCAAGGCCGCTTACACTTGGCGAAATAAATGTTGCATTCAGAATTAGGAGGGAGCACAAGACTGTCAATGACCTTGGAGATCTTTCCGGTGCGAGCGAAGCGATAGTGAAGAATGCATGCGGGCTTTTCGTCCGTATCATCGATTCAAAGGTGTACCTCGTTCACCAAACGGCGCGGGAATTCCTGATTAAAGGGTCTTTGGCGGGTGAGGGGGAGTGGCAGTATACATTGTGCTCGGTGGATTCGAATTGGATACTGGCCGATATTTGTATATCCTATCTTTCACTACAAGACTTTGAAAACGACCCGTTAGCAATGGATCCTTCGCACACTGGCAAGAGTGCTAGGGAGGACGCGGTTCGCAAGTATACCCAGAATTATACCCTTCTCGATTATGCAGCTAGAAATTGGGCAGACCACTTCCGAGACTCGGAGCATCGGCAGATGGAGCTATGTGAATTCACTCGACGGATTTGCCAACGTGGGTCCGGCAAATTCCTGACTTGGCTTAAGGTGTATTGGGAAACCAGTTCCGAGTATTATCCATTCCCCAATGATTTTACACACTTGATGATAGCATCGTGGTTGGGGCAGAAAACGGTGGTTGAGCGACTTTTGGAGGAAGCAGATACCAATGCTCGATCAGCGGGATATGGGACTGCATTGAACATAGCAGCCCTCAGGTGGCACCGGGGCATAACCGAGACCTTAATTCGTAGGGGAGTCAAGGCCTATCTCCGGGGAAAGGAGTATAACATTTTACTTGTATGGCAGGCCCCTCACAGAGGGTGGCTGGTACATCGCTGACATGAAATTCGTATTGTTTTACAGACGGTGGGTGAACTTGGTGCCACCGGATAGAGCCAGAGTTGACAGAGGACATGTTTTGCATTCTAGTGGGTATGTAGAAATCCATATCACAAATCCGGAGAGTTATGTTGCTGATGCGATGGGGCGAGGGATTATAGGAGGTAAGAGTACAGCTTCTTGGCGATCACAGGGGAATGATGACTGACACTGGATCGGCGCATGGGGAGCAGAGGGTACGTAGACATCACAAGGCTAGGGGATAAAGAAGTGAGAGTCACTGATTTGAAGTGAGATACAGGAGGTATGAAACCAAGTAAATAGCTGTGATGGCGATGCTGAACGCTAATGGCACGACTGAGGGATTATAATATAGCTTGTGCGTAACTAGATGGAACAAAATTTCGGAACGGGGGAATTGCTAACTACTTACGGGCTGAATATTATAGAGAGTAAGTAAACACCATCGATCACAGATCTGGAGTGAGACAATGCTGATCACTGGCTCGGTGAGTAATATAGCGGGTGACTATAAAGGATCTGCCGCGCTTGTACGTACAGGTGATTGCTGACCTCTGGCTCGCTGGGAGTTTTAGGCGGTAGGTGGATCGGATGAACCACGGCTCTGGGGTAGGGAAATTGCTGACCTCGTATCGCTGAGTATTGTAGTTTGTAAGTGGGCATAACCAACCAGGGTTCGATAGGACACGTGCTGACAACAGGGTGGCTGAGTGGTGTAGCCGGTAGGTGAACAGGACAAATCACGGTTCCCGGACGAGACAATTGCTGACCTTTGGTTCACTGAGTGTTGTAGGAGGTAAGTGAACAGGATAAATTACGGTTCCAGGACGAGGCAATTGCTGACCTCTGGCTCACTGAGTGTTGTAGTTAGTAAGTGAACAGGATAAATCAGGGTTCCGGGACGAGACAATTGCTGACCTCTGGCTCACTGAGTGTTGTAGGAGGTAAGTGAACAGGATAAATCACGGTTCCAGGACGAGGCAATTGCTGACCTCTGGCTCACTGAGTGTCGTAGTTTGTAAGTGAATAGAATAAATCAGGGTTCCGGGACGAGGCAATTGCTGACCTCTGGCTCACTGATTGTTGTAGTTGGTAAGTAAACAGGATAAATCACGGTTCCGGGACGGGGCGATTGTTGACCTCTGGCTCACTGAGTGTTGTAGTCGGTAAGTGAACAGGATAAATCACGGTTCCGGGATGAGGCAATTGCCGACCTCTGGCTCACTGAGTATTGTAGGAGGTAAGTGAACATAATACATTACGGTTTCGGGACGAGGCAATTGCTAACCACTAGCTCGCTGGGTGTTGTAGGTGGTAAGTGAACTGGATAAATCAGGGCTCCGAGACGAGCAAATTGTTGACCTCTGGCTCACTGAGTGTTGTAGCGGGTAAGTGAACAGGATAAATCACGGTTTCGGGACGAGGCAATTGCTGACTTCTGGCTCGCTGGGTATTGTAGTCAGTAAGTGAACAGGATAAATCATGGTTCCGGGACCAGGCAATTGCTGACCTCTGGCTCCCTGAGTATTGTAGGAGGTAAGTAAACAGGATAAATCACGGTTCCGGGACGAGACAATTGCTGACCACTGGCTCACTGGGTGTTGTAGGTGGTAAGTGAACTGGATAAATCAGGGCTCCGAGACGGGCAAATTGTTGACCTCTGGCTCACTGAGTGTTGTAGCGGGTAAGTGAACATAATCCATCACGGTTTCGGGACGAGGCAATTGCTGACCACTGGCTCGCTGGGTGTTGTAGGTGGTAAGTGAACTGGATAAATCAGGGCTCCGAGCCGGGCAAATTGCTGACCTCTGGCTCACTGA